>OZ023216.1:45190354-45357854 GCA_963995525.1 Escarpia spicata | reverse complement strand
GTTACAATCATCAACAACTTGATATGGTCAAGACATAAGGGGTCAATATACAGTTGGTTTTCCCATTGGCGACCATGTTAACGTTTTGTCTGATTATAAGAAAACGTGACCTACAAAATGTCTTAAACTTCTCACCTGCTTTTATCATCATCTCATTGACATGCTGATTGATTTTAAAAAGGCATACTTCTAGCTCTCGTAAAATGCTTGTATATATGACACCCGTGAATATTTATAAATGTTGGCTAGCATTACTCCGCAAACAGGTCAGACATCCAAATTGCCGCAAAATATCCTTCCGCTTATTCAAATCATCTAGAAATCCACCATTTTTACAGTAAACACCTTCTACAACCACACATGAAAATCGCCCTACTCAAATGCACTTATGTGTAGAAAAAAATGTAATTGACCCACGTGTTTGTTTTTATACACATTTCAAAAGAGCCGCCCTACTTGATAGGTCACCATGTGAATAAGACTTCACTGTTAGACAATGTATAATCTGGCATATCTCTACACTGCACACTCATTCTAATGTGGTAGGTATGAAATCCTAACATGTTTTCCAGGAAGTCCAATATGTGGTTTATAAGAATATTCAATTCAGCCAGTTGTTGTGATAAATTCCAATTTATATTGACTTTTTAGGCCTTGTGCCCTATTTACAAAGGTAAATATCAACAAAAGTCACCTTAGGGTGTGAAATCATCAAAGGCCAGACGTCTCAAGCAATTCAACTGCATACTATTATTACACAGCCTAATTAGCAGTCACCCAGAAGACAATGCTACTTGCCTGATTGGCCAGAAGGCAGAGCCAGTAGACACTATCTCATAGCAGCCTTGATTATGGTGGCCGCACTCCAGTGACAGTGCTCAAATGTCTTTATGGTGGCTCACTCCAGTGACTGTGCTCAAGTGTCATTATGGTGGCTCACCCCAGTGACAGTGCTCAAGTGTCATTATGGTGGCTCACTCCAGTGACAGTGCTCAAGTGTCATTATGGTGGCCGCACTCCAGTGACAGTGCTCAAGTGTCATTATGGTGGCTCACTCCAGTGACTGTGCTCAAGTGTCATTATGGTGGCCGCACTCCAGTGACAGTGCTCAAGTGTCTTTATGGTGGCCGCACTCCAGTGACAGTGCTCAAGTGTCTTTATGGTGGCCGCACTCCAGTGACAGTGCTCAAATGTCTTTATGGTCACCGATAAGCTCTTCATATGTGTTTAATTACCTGAAATGTAAACAAAAAAGACTGTTGAATTACCTTGCTTCAACATGATTGGTTTATGTTCATAAACATTTTCAAACTGAGGCTTAACTAATGGGATTATATTCCCATCCCCCTTAATTATCAGACACACACAAATCTTCATTCGCTGTGATTTGGACTGACAGACTGATGAGAAGTCTGTAATTTCCAATAACGGTTTGTCTCTTTCAACTGTAATTTTGTCTGGATTATTTCGCTGCGATATTACAATGAACGAGACTACAAATGAGATTAGTAAAATTAGTGATAAGAATTAAGGCACCGCCAGTTGGTGACAAGACGAGAAATCCGTGTGGTTTTCAGCAAGGTCATCGATACTTCAAACCAACACGTGCTGAAACATCAGAAACTCAAAGAGGTCGTGTGTGGATGTCACGACTACATAATTTTTATTTAAGAGTGGTACAGGAAACTGCGGGTGGATATTTAACAGTAACGGATGCCGTTGGAGATGTGGCGGTGCCACAATTCTACGACCACGGCCAGATAGGTGCTTGGATTTAACAGACAGCTATCTTCAAGCAGACAAAAACCATGAAGATTCTGAGATGCGTCTGCTGAATGTGAAGAAAACCGCTGATATTTGGAATGGCTGCTACGTAGAGCATGCAGAAACAACATGCACTTCTGCACGTTTTGAAGTACACAAAGAACGACAGATCGGTCTATGCTGGAAGCAATCACTCCGGTGTACACATTGTGATTATCACTCACGCATGTACAAACTATACACTGAGGTGAACACTGGACGCTGTGGTCAGCGGGCCGCAACGTCTAATGTGGCACTTCACGTCGGTCTACGGGAATCAACGACAGGATCCACAAAGATCCGTCACATTCTAGCTGCGACGAATACGCCCCCACCAAGTCAGTCGGGGTTACAAAGAAATGCAAACAAAGTTGCAACTCTCACTGCCCAGGCAACAATGGATGACGTACATGAGAGAAGACTGAAAACTAAAGGAACTAACATCCTCCGTGGTATGCCAGAAGACGCGGCCATTAACATAAGCGTCGATGTTAGATACAACTCGACAAATCTGAAAAACAGTTACAGTTGTGGTGAAAAAAATGCGTCACAGGCCGTGGGAACTGCAGTCAGCTGGCAAACTGGCAATCGTGAAATCATAGCGTTCCACCTGGACAACAAGCTCTGCAAATTAGGAGCTTCACTTCGCAATCAGGGCATCGATGTGACCTGTCCTGGGCATGCCGGTTGCACAGCCAGTGTGCAAGCAACAGAACCACTGTCTGAGTACAGAATTAGGAAAAAGATTGATGACAGTCTTACACAAGAGAGTGTTGCAATCAAATACGTTGCTACCGACGGAGATGCATTACCATTTCGGGGTATACAAGATGCCAAGCCAGCAGGTACACAGACAGAGAGACAATCGGATAAGACACATCTGTCTCAAATGCAATTTTGTCACATCATGAAAGCGTCATTCTCCTCCAGAATGTTTCCAGGAGAGACTGCTGCCGTGCAAACAGAAAACAAAAGAATGTTTGCGGAAGACGTGAAGACCAGGTGCCAGAAGATTTACACAAGCATACATATGCTTCACGACAGCGACGCGACAGTCATAGCTAGTCGTATGCTGGACATCATTCAAGCCACGTTATACTTTTATTCTGGCACGTGCAAAAACTGTCGCAGACATGGAATTGTCTGCCGGGGTGGTCGCAAGAATTTGTGAAATACCTCACAGCATTTGAAGGCATATGGCCTAAGGCAAGTAAATATGACTGACAATGGTCGAGCAACACTTCAAGGACTGACCGAGATGCGTCTTGGGAATCGCGCACTTCAAATGACACGACGCAAATTGACAACTCATTTTAACGAAGGAGCCAACAGAGCAATATCTGCTTCTCTCCCAATTTTTTTTTAATTTAGCCGAAATGCATTGGGACGTATGTGTTCAGTCGTCGATCGCATAAACTATGGTGCTGGAATTTCAATGCTACGAAAGCTGGAAAACGTTCAGTGTCCAATTACAAAGGGTGGCAGAGTGGCACGTGCTGTCAAACGGATTCAGCAGGACGTGTTCTACCAGCGAGGGTATTCCAGACAGCCATCGGTTCGCCTACACGGACGAAGAACCACGTCAAAGAGAATGAGAGAGTATCTCGGGGCAAAACGAAACAGACGCCAAGACGACATATACAGAAAGATTCAGCTTGATCCCGAACCAGAGATTCTTAATCTAAAAGGCGTGATACACTGGCACGTTTAGCTCGACCAGACCAGTCCAAACCACGTCAGTGCGTCGCCGACCAGTCCCGACTACTATCGACGAAATGGAAAGTGTTCAAGTGTACGTGATTATGACGTCGTCCGGCTTCGAGTATGGATGACTCGGTGTCGGTCGGTGTAGTGGATGACTCGGTGTCGGTCGGTGTAGTGGATGACTCGGTGTCGGTCGGTGTAGTGGATGACTCGGTGTCGGTCGGTGTAGTGGATGACTCGGTGTCGGTCGGTGTAGTGGATGACTCGGTGTCGGTCGGTGTAGTGGATGACTCGGTGTCGGTCGGTGTAGTGGATGATTCGGTGTCGGTCGGTGTAGTGGATACACTGCAGTAGGTTAGATGGACTATGGTTTGGTCTGGAGTTGTCTAATGTTGTCTGGTGGGGTCTGGTCTGGTTTGGTCTGGTCTGGTATAGTTTGACCGGGTCGAATCGTAAGAGAAGTTTCAATGTTTCCAGGTCTTAAGCGTTTCTAAATACTTGAAATCCCCAATATTGTTTGGTGGAAGGGCGGGAGATAGGATTAGCCCCCTCAATATTTCGGGAAGAGGTGCATTTTGGATGCTATCTGAGTGTTGTGTAAGCGTGAAGGTGGTTTTCTTGGTGAGTCTCAACGGAGTACAATTGGGGGTTTGGGGAAAGCCTGAAAGTAGGTTTTTGGAGAGAGAGTCAAGGAGGTTGGGAATGGAGGTTTTGGAAGAGCTTAAAGTTGGTTTTGGCGAGCCTTGTATTTTAGACAAATGGCACAATGCCATGCTCCCACTCCTGAAATTATTAAATAGAGTCTATGCTATTGCAACATCAATTTGTGCGACACTCTCCTTCCCGGAATGGACGTAGGGGCGTTCGGGAACTTAGGTTGTATATTTAATGCAATTTAAATCCGCTTGGTGACGCCACAAAGCGGCAACTGACCAGCTAGGAGTATCGGCATGTGTGAATCCAGGGTGTATCCATCAGGTATCCAGCCCTCCCCCCCCCCCCCCCCCCCCCCACTTCATTTCAGTGGGATTGTAGTATCAAGTCAGAATTGTTGGGACACCGCGGGATGGTGGCCAATGTTAGTTACATAATTTAATGCCATTGCCAGAAGCCAAAGGACTTGTTGTTCCGATTCCTCCCTCCATAATCATAACTTATCGTAACTTCGTGGTGCGTAATGCCCCTTCACAAGTGGCCACATTTCTTGTAAGGCACTTGAAACTTTGTCGATGGGGGGTGACCTTATTAAAAGAGATTACACTACACTACTGTGTGTGTGTGTGTGTGTGTGTGTGTGTGTGTGTGTGCGTGTGCGCGCGCGTGTGTGTGTGTGAGAGAGAGAGAGAGAGAGAGAGAGAGAGAGAGAGAGAGAGAGAGAGAGAGAGAGAGAGAGAGAGAGAGAGAGAGAGAGAGAGAGAGAGAGAGAGAGAGAGAGAGAGAGAGAGAGAGAGAGAGAGAGAGAGAGAGAGAGAGAGAGAGAGAGAGAGAGAGAGAGAGAGAGAGAGAGAGAGAGAGAGAGAGAGCGTGTGAGCGTGCGTGCGTGCGTGCGTGCGTGCGTGTGCATGTGCATGTGCATGCACGGCACCCCTCCCCTATTCTGTGTCGGGATCCGCTCATAATCGGGGTTCCTTTGGTTAACAACACCCTCGTAAGCCGGGGGTTGTAACTACGCACACATCTGAGACTGGTGTAGTCAGCAGCGCCCCTGGCATGTGAGAATGGTTAACAAATCCGCGGTTACAAAGTATGTGTCTATGCCCTATAACAAACGGACGTATAAAACTCATTATGGACACGTTGTATAACGTCTCTAAACTACACTGTAGATGCACTTTCAAACAATCACAATAGAATGCAGACCTGTGTCAATTCCCGCGATTTACCCATATAAGTCTTGGCAATTTTCAAAAGACCGACGGTCTTTCATGTGTACGTGCATTCATTACGTTGTACAAGTTAAATATGTTATACAAAGCAATAAGGAATACGGCTCGCGTGTGTTTTGTGACATGTCAATGACAGGTCATTGGGTGGAGAGGTTTTCACCCCTTGGCAATGTTTATTTCGCCATTATAACATGTTGCTCCACTTCATTTTATATTTTAGCAACTACAAGCAGTGTTCGACATTACTGCCGCCCCGGAGGTCCAAGACCGTCAACTATTTTGTCGGGCCGGTAACTTTGAAAAAGTGCCGGATCGCAAGACCGGCAGATTAAAAAAAATAAAATAATGGAACACTTCTCTAGTATCCGGGCCAACGTCGATTTCGTCATTATAACTACAAGTTTGCTTAAATTTTACACCTCAGTGGTTTAGTTCTATCATTCAGCATCATTCCAGGAATATTTATATTACGAAAATAGTGTGTCTTAGCACACTTTTTAGGCCCAAAGTGCGACCCTGTTACCGCAGTGAACGATATAGCACCGTACGTTTTTGCAAACTGAGTCGCTCAGTGAGCTTCAAAGGTGCGCTAAGACGAGGTATTTTTTAACGTAGATATGCATGTGGTGATGTTGAATGATTGCAATAACATATGAGGTATGAAAATTAGGCAAATATGTTGCTGTAACGACGAAGTCGAGGTGAGCCCGGAAACTAGACAAGTGCTAATAATGGCAACATTTGTGAACTTCCGAACGGGAAATTTAACGTAAGCGTGGTACAAAAACTAGTTGGAAAAACAATACAATGTCGAGCTGATCAATACTGACAGATCGATTGAGCTTAGTTCGTAGTGCTGACACTTCCAGTGAGTTCCGCTAAATGTGAAAGAGGCGTCAGCACATAGAAACGAGTGAAGAGTTCAAGACTGAGTTTCGAAACCGCATGAAGTCGTCCACGGTGTCCGCTATCATCACCATCCAGCTGCATTCACCCGACTTGGCTGACTTCAAACCCACATCAGCTATCCACCTGTGGAATATCTCCGGCGCGAGGATGCCCAACTTCAAATCCGAGTTGGTCTCGGACAGTTTTAGTCACTGTCCAAGTCCAGACCGGATTTAGCTGGAGTCACTCTCAGCGACTGGAGTGAGTGTTTCTCGGAGCCTGACCGTCCCGCCGCTCCTGCAGGTGATGGCAACAGTTCTTAGTATACCCCTGCAGACATTCGTGTTGTCGTGTTTGTAATAATTTGCAACATTGATGTTTTCTGTCAACAATAAACTGTTGCCTATGTTGTCATTTTAGATCTACTGATTCATTAATCTTAATATCGTAAATTAATTTGTAGGACATACTTGGCTTGAACTAGTATATTAATATAATAATTACCATGCGTTATAGCTGTAAATGTATACTACTCGTGTGATTATGTTAATATTTGGACCACCAACGTTTGAGTGAGACCGCCAACTTTTGAAAGTCGAAGGTCCGACTGACCTCCAAGTTTGCAGCTATGGTGAAGAACACTGACTACAAGGAACAGTATAGATGACCAAACTTTCCCTTTACAACCCAATTCAACCCGCCGCCTCTCAGAGATCACAGATAGTCTACGTTTTATAACCTGTGTGAAACAAACTACCATGTTCTGCTCTAAGAACCGTATAATTATAATACATTAGCGTCAAAACGTAGTGAATATTAGGGGGGGGGCTGAGCTGGAGCCTCAGCTCGTCGCTGCTATCCTACATGACATCGAAAGATGGGGAAGTAGCGTTGAATATTTTTCGCGGTGTCGATGGGGTAGTGTTGGATATTGTTCTCGATTCGAGAGGAGTATTGTTGCAGAATCTTCGCAGTGTAAAATGGGTGGGCTAACGTGTTGAAGATTTGTTGAGATCAACCACGAGATGATGAAGTAGCAGCTCGGACGTTGCAACTAGGATGACGAGTGTGTCGTCGATTTTTTCAAAAGCCTCCAAATGCACCACCCTTGAGGCTCACCAAAGGGATTAACAAAATGAACATAATAGCGGGGAACTGAGCCATCCATCCGGTGTGATACCTATGTAATAGACTTTCAGACACAGCGAGAGTTGATCTTACATCGAACGACCGTTAACAATGCCGCGACAGATGGGGATCGGGGGGTGGATGCGTGACAGCCAATTCCAGCAATTCAAGTGACATAAAATAGTATTGATCAAATAGCGTTTTCAACAAATATAAAATTGTCTGTTATAATATTTTCCATCGAACTGACTATAGTATCACTGTTGCTGTTGTGCCAACCTGATCTAAAGAACGAACAACGCGTTGTGGCTGACTGGTAGGCCTATTCAACTTCATTAAAAAGTGGCGTGTCTTGTGACACTTTGTGTGAATTGGAATTGCGCGATTTAAATACTGGAACTAACGTTATGTATATCCTCCACAATGTCGTAACAAATTCCGTTTCACATCGTCGCATATCAGACCCATATGTTTGTGAACATACGACTTCCAAAAACAAACATGTCTTAATTCACTGCCGTGATAACCACACGAATCCCGCAATTCAGCTGCAATCATTGTGACACGATCACGCTAAACTCGTTTGTCTCGCGTACTCGTGTGAAGCGTAGCCGTGTTGACCTTGCGGTCGTATTAATTTACAATGACAACAGCGCGACACGAACGCGATACCGCTAATCATGCCTTTTAATTAAAGCGACGTCGTTGTGTCGAATAGCGCGCGCGCCGAGTAGTCTCGCCTGCTTCCACGGCGAGTGTTGTCGATTTCACCTGGTAGCAACTCCCCAGGCGCCACGTTTCAATTTGTGTAATCTGCGCTTAATTAATTTCTGATGACGCGACCGGGTCGTCGTTCAAGGCAGAGACCGTGCCCAGCCGCGCGTGACCGGCGAAACGTCACGTGACACCTCACCAGCCGGGTTGTTCCGTTTATCGCAGACACGACAGTTTCCAGTAGCTCGCACTTGTCATTATAATGAAGAATATATTTGATTGTTCGGCAATCGGCATACAGATACTCTTTTTGCGGATGTTGTCATAAATTATTAAATTGTGCCATGTGGTACGACACATTTGTTCCGATTGTTGTCGAAAATATAATTACCGCTCCAGCAATTTGCGTAGTCAGCATCGTGGTTTCTGTTGACTCTCAATTTCTACTGCCGTTTAATATCTCGCTGGTCACTGGGGGAAAAGGACGTACATAAACTTGCAAAAAGTTATTTGTTTCAAATAAAAACGAGGCAAACCGTTTCTTTGACGGTAATGATAACATCCGTAATATATATATATATATATACATATATATATATAATTTATACATGCATATATATATATATATATATATATATATATATGTATATAAACATGTGTGTGTATGTGCGTGCGTGCGTGCGTGCGTGCGTGCGTGTGTGTGTTCCACCGGGTGTTAGATGCACTGATCCCAATTGTCATAACTGTAATCATCATGATGATCTCGATGACTTTTACAATTCTATCGTGATTACATTGAAGAGGTGTAGTCACACACTCCGGTCAAATCGCAAAGGTGCTTATAAGTATAATGCTGTACCAGGTTGGAACGAGCGAGTGAAAGGGCTTCATTGTGCAGCCCGTGCTGCTTACTGTATATGGAAAGAGATTGGTAAACCCAAACAAGGTGGCATTTTTAATGTTATGAAATTATCCAGAATAAAATTCAAGCAGGCGATCAGAAAATGTAAAAGGGAGAAAGAAACTACCATTGCTGATAACATTGCAGAACAGTTGTGTCAAAAAGACCACCGCAAATATTCTGGAAAGAAAATAAGCACTGTACGAACAGTAAAATACAACCTTACGACACACGTTGATAATTTACACGGTGCTGTAAACATCGGGTCAATGTGGAAGCATCATTATAAAAATGTATTTAATGATGTGGAGGATAGCCGATGTGCCAAAGTTTGTTATGGTTGTTCCAATGGCAATAAGGGAATGACTGTTGGTGCAGTTGAACTGATGGATATTATTAATGGACTCTCAACAAATAAGTCACCATGTCTGGACGGTATCAATGCAGAACATATTAAGTTCGCTGATTATCTACTCGCTGTGTTTTTGTCTATCCTTGTGTCTTCGATTCTGGTGCTTGGTTATATACCAAAAGAAATTTCACTGTCTGTTATTGTACCAATTATTAAAGACAAGAATAGACGAGTAAACGACAAAGGTAATTATAGGCCAATATGTCTATCGAACATATTTTCGAAGATAATGGACACTTTTCTTTTTAACAGAATGGAAATGTACTTGGAAACTACTCCTAATAAATTTGGGTTTAAGCCTAAACATGGAACGGAGTTATGCGTGTTTGCATATAAGGAATTGTTAAGGTTCTACACTGAACATGGTTCAGCTATGCACGTCGCGTTTTTAGATGCATCAAAGGCGTTTGATCGTGTCAACCGATATAAAATTTTAACGAAACTAGAACAACGAAATGTACCAAACTATATCTTAAGAGTACTCAGCAATGAATTCAATAATCAATGTGGATGCATACAATGAGGAAATACCTACTCGGACTTCTTCTCGGTGGGCAATGGTGTTAAGCAAGGTGGGAAGTTATCCCCTTTACTTTTTAACATTTATATGGGTAATCTGAGTACACAACTGCAAAAAAACCAAATCGGTTGTAGTCTTGGTAACATGGTTGTTAATCACCTCATATACGCCGATGATCTACTTCTGTTTGCACCTTCTGCTAAAGGACTACAAACACTACTTGACATGTGTTACTCATATGGATGCGAGCATGACGTGCAATACAATGCGGGTAAATCCCTGATCATGTACTTTGAATCTAGAATGTCAAATCTGTCTAAAGAAATGACATTAGGAGGAAACAAGATAAACTTCGCCACCTCTTGTAAATATCTTGGACATGTCGTTTCTAATAACTTGTGTGATGAGTCTGACATGTAAGCTAAAGTGAGACTTTTGTATGCCAAGAGTAAGTAATATGTTACGTCAAAAGTTCCACTTTTTTTCAACTGCTGTAAAAAATAAGCTATTTACAGCGTATTTTGATAATATCTATATGTGTGCGTTATGGGTGAACTTTAGAAAAGTTAATTTTCAGCAATTCGTTGTTGCATATAATAACTCTTTCAGGATATTGAACAATTTGTCCATCAGATGTAGCGCTAGCCACATGTTTGCTACAGCTAATGTCAGCTCGAGTAAATGTGTAATCAGAAAGGCTATTTTTAGCTTAATGAATAGGATTGACATGCCTTTGAATCCCATTATTTATAGCATTAAAACTAGCGACGTGTATTGTACTTCGAAACTGCGGTACAAGTGGGTCCGGGATTTATATAATTTTAAACATATTGTTCTTATCGATTTGATTAACACGGTGCCACGGTATATTTTGAATAATTTATGAAAATTGGCCATTACCGTCACTGGTCTGCGCAATTACTATCCAGCGACCAGTCGTTTGAGTAGCGAAATGCCACACGCAGCTGCACACAGTAATTATAACCAACTCAGCACAGCACCCCCAAAAAACCCTGACGCAACGCATAAAATGAATGCACTGCATGGCTACTGGATATATTATAGGTGACAGGAAACAAATTTTACAATACTTGCAAGAAGGAATCTAGAAAAACAGGTTATAGATGATGAATTTGGCGTGTCCGCCGACAGCGCGATAATTTGTCAAACTTGCACTGGTCTGCGCAATTACTATCCAGGAACCAGTGGTTTGAGTCGCGAAATGCCATGCACCGCTGCACACAGTAATTATACGAACTCCCCGAAAAAATACTTGCAAAATGGAATCTAGAAAAAACAGATTTTAGATTACTAATTTGGTGTGACCGCCGACAGCGCGATAGTGCGATTTTCGGCGAGCCTCAAAGGGTGTAATTGGGGGTTCCTCCCCTAGACTACCCTCTCTAGATCCGCCCCTGGTTACATCATCAGCTTACACTGACTCATACAGCAACACACCAAGGGAATATATTATCACTATTACAGTATCGTGATTTTAAACATTTATATGGATAATCTGAGTATACAACTGCACAAAAAACAAATCGGTTGTAGTCTTGGTAACATGGTTGTTAATCACCTTATATATGCCGATGATCTACTTCTGTTTGCACCTTCTGCTAAAGGACTACAAACACTACTTGACATGTGTTACTCATATGGATGCGAGCATGACGTGCAATACAATGCGGGTAAATCCCTGATCATGTACTTTGAATCTAGAATGTCAAATCTGTCTAAAGAAATGACATTAGGAGGAAACAAGATAAACTTCGTCACCTCTTGTAAATATCTTGGACATGTCATTTCTAATACCTTGTCAGGTGAGTTTGACATGCAAGCCAAAGTGAGACTTATTGTATGCTAAGATTAATATGTTACGTCAAAATTTCCACTTTTGTTCAACTGCTGTAAAAAATAAGCTATTTACAGCGTATTTTGGTAATATCTATATGTGTGCGTTATGGGTGAACTTTAGAAAAGTAAATTTTCAGCAATTCGTTGTTGCATATAACAACTCTTTTAGGATATTGAATAATTTGCCCACGAGATATAGCGCTGGCCACTTGTTTGCTACAGCTAATGTCAGCTCTGGTAAATGTGTAATCAGAAAGACTATTTTTAGCCTAATGAATAGGATTGACATGTCTTTGAATCCCATTATTTATAACATTAAAACTAGCGACACATATTGTACTTCGAAAATGCCGCACCAGTTAGTCCGGGATTTAGATAACTTTTAAACATGTTGTTCTTATCGATGTATTTTTATATTTATTTATATACTTTTATTGATGTATTTTTATATATGGACATGATGATTGTCTGAAATAAAGACACTAATAAAAAATATATGCATATAATATTGACACCTTGCTGAAATGTTTCTAAATTTATTACAACTGCATATAATGATTACGCTGGCATAATCTGAGAACAGCATTATACACTTCATTAGACTGTATCAATTTATGATTGTTAGATTATGTTATTCTCTGTCCCTATTAAAATGTATGTATCGTAAATACCTTTTCCCACGGATATCTGAGGCGCAATATTGAAATGTGGTATTAATTTGGTTTGTTTGGCAGCTCTATTTAAATACGCTCCTTTACAATAAACGTAATTTTGCAGACATGGAATCAAACAAAAGTTCATGTTTGATACGTATGCAGTTTACTTAATCAATACTACAACACTTCAATGCGCTCAAAATTTGTTGTTAAGTTACTTATTTTTTTCTCATTCCGTGCCATTTCTGAAATCAAGAGACTAGCTGAGAGACATGAAGATATACATGCCGAAAGACACGCAGAAATACATGAACAGAGATCTGCAAAGGGATAGAGAGAGATACATGAAGTGTGACATACAAAGAGACATGCAGACATACATATATATATACAGAGAGAGAGGGGGAGGGAGGGAGAGGAGGAGAGAGAGAGGGGGGAGAGAGAGAGGGAGAGAGAGAGGGAAGGAGAGAGAGAGGGGGACCGAGGGAGAGAGAGAGAGAGGGAGAGAGAGAGGGAGAGAGAGAGGGAGAGAGAGGGGGAGAGAGAGGGAGAGAGAGAGAGAGAGAGAGGGGGGAGGGAGAGAGAGAGAGAGAGGGGGAGAGAGAGAGAGGGAGAGAGAGAGAGAGAGAGAGGGAGAGAGAGAGAGGGAGAGAGAGAGAGGAGAGAGAGAGAGAGAGGGAGAGAGAGAGAGTGAGGTAGGGAAGGAAGGAAGGAGGGCGAGAAGGGGGAGAGAGGGAGGGAGGGAGGGAGGGAGGGAGGGAGGGAAGGAAGGGAGGAAAGAAGGAGGAAGAGAAGGGGAGGGAGGAATGGAGGAAGGGAGGGAAGGAGAGAGGGAGGGAGAGAGGGAGAGAGGAAGGGAGAGGCGTGGGTGGGGAGGGAAATGGAGGGATGGAGACGCAGAGAGAGAGAGAGAGAGAGAGAGAGAGAGAGAGAGAGAGAGAGAGAGAGAGAGAGAGAGAGAGAGAGAGAGAGAGAGACAGACAGACAGACAGACAGACAGACAGACAGACAGACAGACAGACAGACAGACAGACAGACATACAGAGAGACAGGGAGACCCCGAGACATGGAGAGAAACAGATAGCGAGATAGAGACAGATAGTCTGGGATAGAGGGAGAGAGGTCACAACGGAGACAAGGGGAGAGTGAGAGAAAGAGACTGACCGATGGATCGACGGACCAACCGACGGACAGACTGACAGACGGATAAATGGACAAACGTACCGACGTACAGATGGACAGACGTAAAGGTGGACTGACGGTCTGGCGGACTGACGGACGGACAAAAACGGATAGACTAACAGACAGACAGACGCCGAGACACGGTGTTGGAGGGAGAAAACTGAGATACACAGGGAGATGGGGAGACGCGGGGTGACACTGAGTAACAGACAGAAAGAGACAGAGGCAGGCAGTGGCAGACAGAGACAGACAGAGACAGACAGAGACAGACAGAGTGAGACAGGAGGCAAACAGAGACAGACAGAGACATATAGAGGCAGACAGAGACAGACAGTGAGAGACAGACAGAGACAGACAGAGGCAGACAGAGACAGAGAGAGAGACAGGGAGAGACAGACAGAGACAGACAGAGACAGACAGAGACAGACAGAGACAGACAGAGACAGACAGAGACAGACAGAGGCAGACAGAGACAGCCAGAAGCAGACACATACTGACACCGACACACACCGACAGACACCGACAGACACCGACTGACACAGACTGACAGAGGCAGACAGAGATAGACACAACCACAGAAAGAGAGAGAGAGACATACATATACAGACAGACAGAGATAGACAGAGGCAGACAGAAGCAGACAGAAGCAGACAGAAGCAGACAGAAGCAGACAGAGACACACATACATACAGACAGACAGACAGACAGACAGACAGACAGACAGACAGACAGACAGACAGACAGACAGACAGACACCGACACAGACGGAGAGACATACAGACGGAGAGACAGAGATACAGAAAGACACATATTGATACATAGAGACATAGAGACATAGAGACTTACATATGTTGTGGTTATGCTTAGGTTAGGCAGACAGACAGACAAAGACAGACTGAGGCAGAGTCAGACAGAGACAGACATAGGCAGACCGGGGCAGACAGAGACAGACAGAGACAGACAGAAGCAGACAGAGGCAGACAGAGACAGACAGAGAGAGACAGAAACAGACAGACAGATAGACAGACAGACAGACAGACAGACAGACAGAGGAAGCAGAAGCAGACAGAGACTTAGACAGACAGTACGACTTTGTGACAGTTACGTGACTCAATTTCCCAGTGGTGAGTTGGAATGCTTTTCAACGTTCGAGTTCGCGCATTGGAACGCAGCACGAAGCCATTATAATCACACACGATTGACCATTCTAACTTTCTCAGTTCCCATGGATTACTGTTTCTCCTGAACTTCGCAAAGCAACGCAACCATTCTCGGTACAGGAAGAGGAAATGGAATTGTGGTTTGACCCTTGGACGGTGCGCCACCTGCTGTTATATTAGCAACGGGTCGTCAATATTATTGTCGACGCGGCAAACTCGTACTCAAACCCTGTGCTAATGAAACATATTTATGGGTGGTATCATTAGTTCATTTGATTACATATGGATGGGTGGTAGTTTGGTCCTCCCACGTATCACGAGGAAGCTATATTGCTACAATTACACCACATTTCTAGAGGGACAAGTATCAATACTCACAGGTTACAGGCTCATTAATCACAATTTGGCGGGCAGTGTACATTCAATATAGTTAGTATAGTCTTAAGAACATTATGTTAATTATTAAATGAAAAACGATAAACCGACTGCCTTTTTAGCAGCATTCGATGGTAATCCCGATGTTACGTATGGTGACAGGGCAATTATATCCGCATGGTAACACGTGAACTGTTTTACATATGGATGGGTGGTAGTTTGGTCCTCCCACGTATCACGAGGAAGCTATATTGCTACAATTACACCACATTTCTAGAGGGACAAATATCAATACTCACAGGTTACAGGCTCATTAATCACAATTTGGCGGGCAGTGTACATTCAATATAGTTAGTATAGTCTTAAGAACATTATGTTAATTATTAAATGAAAAACGATAAACCGACTGCCTTTTTAGCAGCATTCGATGGTAATCCCGATGTTACGTATGGTGACAGGGCAATTATATCCGCATGGTAACACGTGAACTGTTTTGCAGGTGCGTTACGATATAGGTGACAATAGTATCGGTCCAATTGTTAACGTTTAGCAAGATATTGTACTCTCTCTTAATGTTGTTGTGCTGGACGTGTACGGAAGGACCCCGGTGCATGGAAATAGATAGCTGGCGTTAGGGTTAATGACTTATCCAAGGTAGCGACGACATTATAAATAGTAATACTGTCATTTACGTTTATTTTAACTGTAATGTCAATAAGTGTAGTATCCGAATGTCGTTACTGCAATCTTTACTTCAGTAATACCAAACCAAATCATGTAAAATTGACAACTGTGTCGACCTCTATTGGCAAGGCGGCGCATCGATGTAAGCAAAATTAGTGATGACGTAATTTATGAAATAATAATAATAATTTTGTTATGTTATCTATAAAACATTATATCAGTTAACATTAATATCCTCAGTCCTCCAAGGGGTGATATAATAAAACAAACTAGGAGTACAATTTATATGCCTGTGGTGGTTGCTCTAATATAAGAATACTTACTTATCCTCTTCGTGCCGTGTGGCACATAAGGCTCACACAAAATCTCGTCATACCCCTCTGTCTTGAGCTCTCCTTGCTGCTGAGCCCCAGGTCAGCCCAGACCCCTCTGTCTTGGGCTCTCCTTGCTGCTGTGCCCCAGGTCAGCCCAGACCCCTCTGTCTTGGGCTCTCCTTGCTGCTGTGCCCCAGGTCAGCCCAGACCCCTCTATCTTGGGCTCTCCTTGCTGCTGTGCCCCAGGTCAGCCCAGACCCCTCTGTCTTGGGCTCTCCTTGCTGCTGTGCCCCAGGTCAGCCCAGACCCCTCTGTCTTGGGCTCTCCTTGCTGCTGTGCCCCAGGTCAGCCCAGACCCCTCTGTCTTGGGCTCTCCTTGCTGCTGTGCCCCAGGTCAGCCCAGACCCCTCTGTCTTGGGCTCTCCTTGCTGCTGTGCCCCAGGTCAGCCCAGACCCCTCTGTCTTGGGCTCTCCTTGCTGCTGTGCCCCAGGTCAGCCCAGACCCCTCTGTCTTGGGCTCTCCTTGCTGCTGTGCCCCAGGTCAGCCCAGACCCCTCTGTCTTGGGCTTTCCTTGCTGCTGTGCCCCAGGTCAGCCCAGACCCCTCTGTCTTGGGCTCTCCTTGCTGCTGTGCCCCAGGTCAGCCCAGACCCCTCTGTCTTGGGGTTTCCTTGCTGCTGTGCCCCAGGTCAGCCCAGTCAGTCTTCAGTTCTTCTTCAGTGGATCGTCGCCAAGTTGTTTTCGGTCTGCCTCTGATCTATTTCTTTCTGGCGTCCAGGTCAGTGCTGTTTTTGCTGGAATGTCGTTGCTCATCCTGTAGACATGGCCGAGTCATGTCCACCTCCTCTTTTTCAGAGTGAGGCAGATATGTTGTTGATTTGTTGCTTGGTGGAGTGTTGTGCTGAAAATGGTCTCGAGCCAATATACTTCCATTACCTTCCTTAGGCAGGTGTTGCGGAAGCTGGAGATTCTATTGGTGTCTTGCAGTGTCCTCCTCCAGCACTCCGAGCCGTACATGAGCACAGAGAGGACATTGCTCTTATAGATTCCGAATTTTGTTTTTCGGGTGTACACTGAGGATCTCCATAGCAGGTGGTAATATAAACTAGATTATAGTTAATCAACGGTGTGGGACTAAACAATGTGTTTGCATTCAACTGAACGCTCATTTAATTTCTCTTGATGATGTTACGTTTTCGGCAAGACTCTAAAACGTAGCTATTCAATATTTTATATGTACAATACTTTTTGAACTGATGAACATTCCTACAACTAATCGATGAACGGTCAAGGGAATTCCAAAGTTTTACTCCGTTAACAGAAATACACATACTATATATGTTTTCGCAGTTAAACATCTGGTAAATCTCACCATCTCCCATTTCACCCATATGACTGTATTGAACTACCAAGTTATCCTTTCTTGGTAATTGGTATTTATCACTTTGGATTCTACTCATTGCCGGGTATTTGTACTAGACTTTATAATTGAACTAGCTTTGTTTGTAGGTGTCTGAACGTAGTGAATAGTTGGTGGCTTGGGCTAACCAAATCACTGCAGTTGCACCTCTTGCAGGGTCAACAAACAAATCTCCAACTACAACCCTTGGAGGCTAAACATAGTATAATGCTATGTCCAGTCCGTCCCCACCCAAAATAGCCCTGCAATCCTCAGGTTCCGACGCACACGTAGTTACCCGACTTTGCTCGGGGAAAAGACAATGTAGATAAATTTGCAATCTTAGGAGCCCAGCCTCCGATCGTTTACATTGAAAATGTGGCTCCAGTTTGTAGGGCCTACATAACAATACTGTAGTATTGTCGGAATAATTCTGAACGCGAAAAATTACCTGTCTCCAAATCATCACCATTTAAATTCACCCCGACCCTCAATGACACAAGGCGTCATCTTATTCCGTTCCTCCAATACAGCGATATTTCATTAAAACAGACTTGAGTGATGATTTCATTCGTATTGGTAGATAGATCAATTGTGCTAGCAATAGCAAGTTCGTTGGCAGAAATTGATTTCGGCAAACAGGAGTTAATTTGTCCAAATGCGGCGCTGAATCTATATAGAAACATAGTACTGGCCATGTTGTTCACAATGCATTGGCATGTATGACCCATTTTAATTTACGTTGTCATGTGCATTATTTAATTATAATTTGTATGTATATGAAAGCCAATACGGAAACCGTAATACTACGAGTATGGACTTTGTCGGTACTATCATTTCGACTATTATTAACAGTTCTAATCATGCTGCATCTAATACAGGTTTTTGCGAAAACATGATTACTTTTTGACATAAATTGGCGACTTTTGTCTCGTGTGTCATATTGATGTATTTCAAAAGTGTTAGTACACAGTATATTATAAATAATATTATGGTAGTTATTTATTAATTAATTTATGATAACATTTAAGTTCTTGTAGATGTCATTGACCTTTAATAATTAAAGTTTTTTTTCTGACGTATAAATATGCGTTGTGTTTGATAACCCCAAGTCAATATACCATAATTCATAAAGGTAATATGATAGAATTGTACATTGTCTTTAGGATATTCTGTGATGTCAGGATGATTCGTCCATATACGAATATCAAAGAACCTGATTCGCGATGGTATAAATGCACGAGGAAGACGTAACGAGTCTGATTCTGTGTCTGCATGTAGGCCTACGTACTATAACTGGAGATGGGAATGTTTAGCTAATAACACTAATTGTCTAAAGTTGGGGAAAATGAATGCATCGAATGAATGGAATATGGAATTGTTTCTTTTTTGAACTGTTTGACAGAACAATCATGTTTAGGTTGAATAACATATCACCGACCCACCACAAACGCACAGAGGCACTCATAACCATATAAAGTTTCGAACACAGACAAAGGTACTTTTCATTGGTTTAATGAATGACATTTTGAATTCAAACATAACGCCTCTAACATAACGATGTGGCCTACTCCACTGGGCTGAAGACCGATAGCATGCAAGACAGACTTCATGCTTCAGACACACGTACTAACGCTAGCTATGTGCCCGGATGTAGACAACCATCATGGCCGATTTGGGCAGCACCACGCTGCAGTGTAGTGCTGCAATGTAATTAACAAAACATAGGAAATAACAAATGCATCGTTGACGTCTATATTGACGAGCAGATTTTCTGAACGGAAGACGTCATTTAGAAGAAGACTTGCAGGCGTCCAATGCGGAACTAGTTTACAGAACAGTGACATGCATATACGCAAACACCCACGTAAAGTAACAGCTTCGATATCACCATTGCGGTACGAGGTGACGAAACATAGAGCTGTGAATAACATAACGCCAAACGTACGTACACCGGTCATAACAGCATGGCAACCCATATAGTAGTTTGGGATTTATTATTTGACTGCTCATTTGGGGGGGGGGGGGGGCGAACCAATGATTCTTGTACATCAACATACCACGCATACGCTAGCAACCAACACTCATGCAAACTATAGATACATTGCGAGATCCGCTATTAAATACGGTGTTCATAAATTAATATAAATACAAAACAAACGAATTATCACTCAATTGCAATCAATAAATAGTTTCCACACAATAAAACAAATAAATAGTTGTAGAAAATCGAATAAATTAGTCCCAAACTAATTAAAAATAGCCGCTAGCCGGTGCATAGAAAACTAAAATTGTCTACTATGTACAATTCGTTGTTCATTGACTAAAACCGTGTTAATATCAGCGACGCTAAGACTAGGTCACACAAACGCGCAGCAACGGAAGCTGAAGACCACGCATGCGCATGAGTATTACACCGATAATCACGCAAGAACATGTGGTTCTGTTCCACTGTTCACCGTTGATATGTACAAATGTACAGGCATTGCGCCAGTTACAGTCGGCGTTGGTGCCAATAGTGCATATTATAATAAGTATGTGCTTCGCAGAATATAACAAAGGAAAAGCATGATGGTCCTTTCTGACAACTCGTATACTAAAGACAGACGAATCCCTGTGGGATCCTACAGCGTTACCACACTTTGGCAAATTGGCGAACTCAACACAATGCGAACAGTTCTCACACTGTAAGCTAAAGCCGATACTGCGTTGGCATATTCGTAAAATCAATTTAAATTCAACACCTAATATCATATTGCATGATACGCATATATGCGTAACTTGAATAAACACATCCAACTTTCCTGTTTGTCTGAGGAGCAGTCGGCACAGAATTGTATACGTACGAGACACTCAATTGCATAGATTAAAACCGATAAAGGCGTGACTGTTTCGCTTCAGCCGCCAAGCTAGTTTCAAAACGCTGACACGCTGTACAACTTGTGATATTAAAACGGAATTAAACAATTGTATTGCGTGCCATATATTCGATTGCAACAATTGTACGCGGTCCCTTCGTTTCTGGAAACTCCGGTATCATAATTTCGAAATGCCCAAAAGTTACGTTATCATGTCCAGATAGCTGCCAAACGAACTAATTAAGAAAAAATAGGTTTAGCTGGACCATATAATGTCATAGACATTCTGTAATGAGTATGGCCGACATGGATAATAATTTATATTATAAACATAAAGTAACATTTTAAAGAAGTTCAAAGTTGACATCCACAAAAACAGAGTTTATATGGAGCGATGCATCAAACGGAATCGTACAACGCGTACCACTATCTAGCCATGTTTACGTGACTATTACGTAACTAAACAACCGTGATGTCCAATTAGGTAACACTGACGTAAACAGCACTGAGTTAGTCACACGCGTCACAAGATTCCGCTTGACGCTACACAACAATCTTCGCGTGGCGGTTATTCCTGTCCGAACTACGCAGTTGGCGCGATAGAGCACCGTAAATCACTGGCGTGGAAGTCAGTGCGACGGCGCATTAACGTCGCACTGATTCACGCGGCACACGCCGGTCGCCGGCCGCGACCACCCCGACGTGCGTCGGGCGCGCGCCGCCGCCACCGTCATATCTACGCCGGGCGCCCGTAACCCAAGACGACCGATATCGCTCGCCCGGTGACAATCTATTACTATATATGTCGACGAGGCCGCGGCGGCCACGCGGCGCCAGCTACGGCCGACCGTGTCGCCTGCATGCCCGGCTATACATAGCCACGCGGCCGACTGTCAACGGCGACGATAAACGGCCGCCCGCTCGACCCGGGGAGCTCGGGTGACGACGGAAGCGACGCCGACAGGGTTCCAGGTGTTCAACAGCATTCATCGCCGACAATTACGTGGCGATACCCGATCGGCGGCTGTTGGCAGGAGCCGAGACAAAGAAAGGACGGCCTCTTGAAATGGGCACTGACAGGACGGGTCTAATGTCTGAGACGTGCTTGCAGAAGGCGACAGGAATGCGTAGCTGAAGAATAACAACAGAACACCCATGAAACCATTCCAAGTCTGCATGTTACTCCTTTACAACACGCAACGTCTAATTGTTGACATCCACCCTATGTCAAATACTATGTCTCGCTCAGGAAATGGTGTGGAGACAAGTCACGGTCATCTGCTAGAGCTGCGCAGTACAACTTCCACGTCTCACACCCATTACCCCCTTCCGCCACAACATGTCAGATAAACTTTCCGGCCGTGACCGCAAGCTAACGCACACACACGTCCGTCCACGCGTACAGCCCACAAAACTGTACACATGTCCACATACCACCGTAATAAACTTCTTTCAGAAACGAGTCGACTTCGTTCTAGTCATGACAACAACCCAACTTAAGCACAGAGCATGGACGCAAAATTGAAGTAATATCACTGCGTAGGATCGCATCACTGCAGTAAGAATTCCCTGGTTCAATAGCAATTAAAAGGGTATAATACATACTTAGTTATGTTAAACGGACGGAACGAATGACACTATAAAATAAATAGATATAACAGAGAGCAACAAACACAGATCACCCTGAAACCAGCTATGAGCTGGCGTTCACCACCAAACGTCTTGCCCACACAGACAATAGAAGGGTAAGATAATTACAATACATGTCTTCAGTAACAGTGGACCGTCACTGTAAAGAACGTGTTGGAAGTGGGTCGCATTGTTCCTTATGTCCTATGATCCTTACATCCACTGGTACATAACACAGTGCAAGTTGTTGCTTATATCAGGGGTTCTTCTAGCGAGAGTCCATTGCATTGAGCTACGAGGTAGGAGAATGCGTTGAACCTCACTCAAGCTGTACTGAATAAGAAACGGCGTGCGAGGCCGAAAGAAGCTACAAATTAAACGCAGTTGCGATATATCGGCAGAAAATCTCAACCGGTTGCGAAACTCCAGAGAAAACAAGCCGCGCATACAAAATATCACAGCGATCGCGGAAGCACTGACGTAACGATGAGCCACGCCCATTTTGCAACACAGACACGCGGACGGGTGACGCCGGCGGAGACGACGCCGAGTGGAGCCTGCTTCGGCTTCAGGTAGACAGGCGCAGATGTCCCGTCTCTGTGCCAGTCGGGTGATCGAATCGTACTCGAACCGGTGTGACGGAGCGGCCGTTGACTTGGATGTTCGGCGTTCGCATGTCTCGCCGACGGCTAACGGGGAACATATGTCGGCGTGGCCTCGACAAACAAACCAACCGGAAGCGCCGGCGCACAGAATGCGACCTGCTGTTCCCCCTGCCCGCCTTCGCGGCCGACCGCTGCCAGGAATGTCCCGGGTCAACGTGCGTTCACGACGCCCGGATCAAGACGGCAAACAACCGGACGCGGAAAAAAGAACGTCGCGAGGGTTGACAAATGTGGACAGTTGGTTGCTGATGACATCGGCACGCACACAAGAACAGATGCCAGCGGATGAACTGCAGGACGTGCCAGAAATGTTTATTACCTACCCGCCTTGATGACACGAGCAACTGTCAAACAGTAATGCCGTCAGAACGGCTGTCCATCACCATACACACGCCCATCTGTCACCAATGACATATTCGGACACGGAAGTAATGGTTTGGCAACATGAAACATATCACGCATGAATGGAGTCGAACACTGTTTCATTTCATGTTAAACCACCTATAGATAGACGCATACACGTGTGGTCTATTCCGTTATGAACTTCGTTGTATGACGCGTTTTTCAGTGCTTGGTTCATAAGAGACTACTTTTGTAGCCCCATCACACGAGTGTGCACGTTTTGATAAGCCCACGTTGCCATTTCAGTTGCCTCACCTACCGTGAAGCTAATGACACCAAACGAGATCATGCAAGGAAGATCCAAATAGAGGTGAATGCGTAACATACAGCTGAATCAAACAATTAAATACTCCGACGACCTTATCACAGATAGGTCACGTCCGCACCCGATCACCAAAGTGAAGCAGAATTCTTGCCGATTTGATAGTATTCGACATGTTCAGATGATCCGCACATCTAATGTTGCATCCACTGCGGATCATTCCTATATTGATAATAAACTACAGCAAAACAAAACAACTAAACAAGGTCAAATGTAAAACACGAAGCACGTATAGTACAAAGATAAGAGACAAGTTTACATTGCAGTTATATACTGATCGTTGGAATACCCGATGTAAACCACTGGCAAGCCACGAATATGGCGGCCAGCGTGGCAACTGCATACCCGTTGTGACGTAATGCAAATTCCTATGTTACGTTTGTAAACGAAAACAATACGTGTAACGACAACGCACCATGTTTACACAGCTGCTATCGAACGCCAGTGCAACAACTGTAAATACACAATAAATCAACCTTGCGTAACTACACCTGCGATATTCGCATGATAAAACGTCTACGTAACTAAGAAAACCAATAATTGCACTGAATATGTAACGCAGCGAACACGATAAACTGTCGCTCGCCCTAACACGGAATCACAACTGAGACGGTGAGATTCTTAAATAAATAATTAATAAATTACGCAAAACACGAGCTGCAAGTCGAAAAAAACGACAACACTTATACTGCTACGTTGCCATGCAAATAAACACATGACGTCATCGCAAAAATCACGACAACTTAAATGAAAACGTCCGTTCACACGGGGCTACGTTCTCCAACTCGCACGTATCACTCACTTATAAATACGCATACAAAACGCTATGTACATATCTACAACTGGAACTAACCATGAACTGTGAGCACATAATATGGCGTGTTGGTCGAACAAACATCGCTGTTACAGCGACAATAATGCTGTTCCGCCATCGAGATGAAGTAACATAGCAATACTGACGACGAGAATATACAACGATGTTCCTTGCATATGTCATTAAATATCACGCCAAAGTAGAACGTGTTGTTCTCCTCGTGAAACGTCTAGCGTCAACTGTGAAACACGTACGTGAATTACATCACGTGATCAACATCAACGCGGTCACGAGAGTAACAATAGAAAGCCTAAAATGTGTATGCAATCGTGATTCCGGATAGGAAACATACAAGGCCGAAGCTCCTGCACAGTGAAAACCTCCGGTGAACTAAATCATCTCGTAGATGCTACAAGTCTGGTTTTAGTTTATGAATGGCGCCAGTCCGCTGTGTAACGCAACTGGTGGACGGACGAGCGGCGGCGTCATGCAATGCCGTTGGTGGTGGCACACAGGTGACGGTGGAGGTTATCGTTCTGGCTGTGTCGGTTGCGACTCTTGCGCGTCGAGAAGACCTTCTCGCAGCCGTTGATGTTGCAGCGATACATCTCGCGCGGGTGAACCTTCTCCAGGTGCTCCTTCAAGACGAGGTTGTCACGGAAGCGCTGCTGACAGATGTGACAGGCAACACTGCCGTCCGGGTCTGCGGGCGGGCACTCGTCGCCGCTGCTCATGGCGGCCGTGTCCGAGTAGTCGACAGGCGACGAGTGGTTCACGTCGTCCTCCTCGTCATCCGACGTGTGGCCGTTGTGGTTGTGGTCGACCTGCTCCTCGTTGTCGTCGGATCCCGCGCTCGCCGGTGACGCACTTCCGGCGCTTGACACCCCGTTTCCGTTCGTTCGCGGAGCCTCGTCCTCGTTCGCGTCATCCGGGTACCGCTGCTGGTGTTCGTCGTAGATGCGCGCGCTGAACTCCTCGCGCAGCGTCGCCTTGCCACCGGCAACGCCGTCTAGCGAATCGGACGACGTCGACAGCAGCTTCCGGTGCAGGTTGAGGTTGGCGCTGTGGCGGTCGCGGCTGCGCTTCGACGGGAAGGCTGCGTTGCAACCGTGCACGGAGCACGTGTGCATCAGTTTCAGGTGCACGTTCTGGTAGTGCGTCTTCACGCCGAAGTGGTTCTGGAAGAGCTTGCCGCACTGCGGGCACTTGCGCGGGTTGTCCTTGCTCAGTCGCACGTCCAGATCGTCGCTGACGTCACTTCCGACGCTGCACGCCTCGCACTCGTCAAACGTGCCGTCGCACACGTACGGGCCGTCGCCGTGACAGCCGTTGCTCAACATGTCCACCAGATGGCAGTCTGTCTTTCCGTTACTCTCCTCGTGATTGTCGTTGGTCGAGTCTTCAGTGCTTGCCACCTTGCGGTTCTCGACCTCTCGCGGCGTGACACAGTCGCCGTTTTGGTCGGCACAGTCAACGCTAGGTGGCGCTCTATCGTTTTTTGCTTCAGGCTTGCTTAGGTCTTCGGGTTGTGCGGAATCGCCGTTGTTCTGCAGAACACAACAAAGCGATCATGGGTTATGTCTAGCCGTACTCCACATAGCTAAGTATTCTTACTACTGTGTAAAGTAGTAAATGTAATGCGTGTGAAACAAGGATACCAGAATTTAACAAAAACATCGTAACCTGTGTTTCGTTTAAATACAGCATAGTTCAAAAGAGTTGTCAGTGCGCATAAATAAAACTATGGACGATATTGTTTTGGAGCACATTTTATTCGCACATAGTTGACAAGTATAGCAAAGTGAGATCCCACAAAGTTAGAACATTTCCAAAAACCACTGTAATACGAAATATACTATCCGAAACCAGACATTTATGGTACGGCAATTGGACATGGCAAGATGTGGGCAAATGAGTCGATGGCGCGTGTGTATCACGAACAAGAAAGTTTTCAGGCAGATAAACATTGACATGCCTATAGCGGAAGGCCGGGGTGATATTGGAATGAAGATTTAGTGCACTGAATAGACGAATGATTGCAAACACAACGTACCTGTTCGGGTCTTGTGCTGGATAAATCGGTGGCGGTGACCTCCTTTTCTGCAGCGGCAGCGGCGGCGGCGGCCGTGGCATCAGCATCATCGTCGCTCATCACGAACTGGTCGTCGTCGATCTGCGCGCACCTCGTCGGCATCAGACTCTTGCGCTTGCGACTGTTGCTCGTTCCGACCCGACCGTCCGAATCCCCGGGCGTTGTGCGACCTCCGCTACAACCGTCACTGCGACCCTCGGAGACGGCGGGCGACGGCGGTGGACCCTGGTCGACGATCTGTAGCTTGGGGAACTTGACGGGCGACGGGACGAGTGGCCCGAGGTGTAGCGCCGCCGGGTCGATGTAGAATGGCGGCGCAATGACGATAGGGGCGGCGCGATCGACGGCGGACAGGTGCAAACTGGGGTCAGTGACATCTCGCATCAAAAGACCGGAGTCGTCGCCACACTTCATCAAGCGGCCCGTAACCGGAAGCATCATCGGGAGTGCGCTGATGTCAGGTTTGGTGACCACCGTCAAGGCGCTCACGTCAAGCGGCCCGCCGCGAACGGACGCAGCCGCCGCGGCGCTGAGCGCCTGCGCCGAAGGCGGCATCACTTCCGGTGAGTCGTCGCTGTGCGTCGGCGAGTCGCTGATGATGGTGGCGCCTTCCGGGAGGCGGCGGCGGTTCTGCGGCATGTGGAGCTTCGGGTTGGGGTTAGCGCTGTGTCGGTTGCGACTGCGGCGCGAGCTGAACATCATGTTGCAGCTGTCGACCGTGCACTTGTGCATCTCCTTCAGGTGCACGGCGCTGTAGTGGATCTTGAGCGCGCCTTTGTCGCAGAACGTCTTGTTGCACGCCGTGCACAGCACGCGCTTCTTGCCGCTCGGCGAGATCAGCGTGCTGCCGAAGCCGGGGCTCGGCTGCCAGTTGCGCTTCATCGGGTTCACCGACTTGCGCAGGTGCTTCACCTTCAGGTCGGCAAAGATCGAGCCGAGACCGCCGCCACTGGGGCGACCACAGTTGTCCTTGATGCTGAAGTTGAGCACTCCGTCGGTAGCCGGGTCAGCGCTGTCGTCTGTGTGTGGCGGGGACGCCTCGCTCGCGCTCTCAGTCTTCACCGGCGACGACCGCGACAGGTTGGTCGCTGGAAGTTGCGGCACGATGACGCTACTCGAGTGACTCGTCGACATATCATGCGGACTATTGGCGCTGGACAACGTCACCGTTTTATCGCTCACCGACGAGCTCGGACTGAGGTGTTCGCGACGATAGTCATACGGCTGCGGCTGCATCGTCTGCAGACGCGACAGCGGGGAGCCGGACACGGGACTCGACGTGCTCAACGGCGCCGGTATCGCAGTCACCGTCGTCTCCTTCGGCGAGAAATCGGTCAGTGAAGACGGGCTGAGTAGACGTCCTCCACTCCCGGCGAGGGACGTGTGGATGTAGGGGAGCGGACGAAGGAAGTGGCGGGGCTCGTAGCCACGCATGAAGCTCTGCATGCCGACGTTGCTGCGCTCGAGAAACTTACGAATCTCCGACGTCGTCTTTGCCGACTGCGCCGTCTCGTGCTTGGCGTGCGACTCTCGGGCGTCGGCCAGGATAATCTCCTGCGCGATCGACTTGGTCTCGCCGAAGCGCAGGAATTGCTGCAGGATGACCTGTTCCTCGTCACGCGTCACCACCGACCATTTGTCGAGAACGCGGCCCGCCGAGTCCTGCAACATGGGCGAACGTTAAATATCCGTCGTCACATCGATAATATAATACAATTACAAAAAAAAACAATTATATTTATCACATTATATATGTATATATATAGTACATTATATATATATATATATATTTATTTATTTATATAGTTATTACATTAATAATATATTTATTACATATTATATATTTATAATATATATAATATGTAATAAATATATTATTAATGTAATAACTATATAAATAAATAAATATATATATACATATAATATATATATAATGATGACACAAAGTGTAAGCACTCGTTTCCATTGTGGTCCATGTATTTGGAACATACGTAACTGTAAAGTTCAACTTGTCATAGAGAAATTATATATAGATGTGTAACGTGGAGATTATCTGAAGCTTGTGAAGGTTTATGGCGTGAACCAATGTATGATTCACTGAACAAGAAATTATAAAGTAAATTAACGTAATAGAGAAAACCAGAAAAAATAGTATTAAATAATTAAGAATCATTTCAACTGAATAGAGACACAAATATAATAAATGAAACTACAACATATGTTACTAATAAAGCAAACTCCCATAAATGTGATAAACAAACCAATATGTAATTAGCATTATAAACAACAGTTTTCATGAATATGTCATATAATAGTAATGACTAATAATAATTGTTATAATAATAACAATGATAACAGTACTGGTCATAACACAGTGAACTGTTGCTATACACAAAGGTATAAAACTACACAAGTTTAATAAAATAAATAAGTAAATTACATATATAAATAGGTAAAACATATAAAAAGTTAATTAAGAAACAAATGAGATATACAAACTATAAGAATAAATAAATAAATATATCAAAAAAATAGGATATACAGTAAACAAATATTGACAGTACACTATTATGACATACACTATCGTGACATATACTATCATGACATACACTATCATGGCATACACTATCATGACATACACTATCATGACATACACTATCATGGCATACACTATCATGGCATACACTATCATGGCATACACTATCATGACATACACTATCATGACATACACTATCATGACATACACTATCATGGCATACACTATCATGACAGTACACTATCATGACACACACTATCATGACACACACTATCATGACACACACTATCATGACATACACTATCATGACACACACTATCATGACACACACTATCATGACACACACTATCATGACATACACTATCATGACATACACTATCATGACACACACTATCATGACATACACTATCATGACATACACTATTCAGGCATACACTATCATGGCATACACTATCATGGCATACACTACCATGGCATACACTACCATGACATACACTATCATGACATACACTATCATGACATACACTATCATGGCATACACTATCATGGCATACACTACCATGACATACACTACCATGACATACACTATCATGACATACACTATCATGACATACACTATCATGGCATACACTATCATGGTATACACTATCATGGCATACACTACCATGGCATACACTATCATGACATACACTATCATGACATACACTACCATGGCATACACTACCATGACATACACTATCATTACACACACTATCATGATACACACTATCATTACACACACTATCATGACACACACTATCATGACAAACACTATCATGACACACACTATCATGACATACACTATCATGACATACACTATTCAGGCATACACTATCATGGCATACACTATCATGGCATACACTACCATGGCATACACTACCATGACATACACTATCATGACATACACTATCATGACATACACTATCATGGCATACACTATCATGGCATACACTACCATGACATACACTACCATGACATACACTATCATGACATACACTATCATGACATACACTATCATGGCATACACTATCATGGCATACACTAACATGGCATACACTACCATGGCATACACTATCATGACATACACTATCATGACATACACTACCATGGCATACACTACCATGACATACACTATCATTACACACACTATCATGATACACACTATCATTACACACACTATCATGACAAACACTATCATGACATACACTATCATGATGCATCCATAGTTTGATATATTGTTACAGCCCTATTTGACAGGGCTGCAATAATATAATGACACTACAGTATTAAGATAATAATATTATAACTACCCCTGGGGTACCAGTATTTTCTGATTACGCAGCAGTAATTTTGTTTAAACTAACTACCTATAGGCTAAATCACCCAGCGACCTAATCCAGTCACAGAAAGCCAAGGAGTTTACAGCATGTCTCCTTTCTAAATAAATTGAAAGTGACAACCGTTTAACATGTGACAGCCGCTGGTTGTGACAACATAGACAGACATATGTGACTGATCCCAACATCTGTCCCACCTTCCCATTTTCTCCTCAGCTGCCTTCCCGATTCTCCCCCCTGTCAAGCACAAATAAATCTGCTTCCTGAAAACACTTATTCAGAAATTCTTCGGTAATGAGAAAATGTAGAGCTGTTTTGGTATAATGTCTAAACTCATTACTTACTGTGTGAATTTCTCATGCCAACACTGACAATTTCAAATGAATGTCACGCAGGCTGTTGTAACATATCTATCAATACAGTAACGCAGAATCTTTGTAAGTGCATCTACTCCCAAGCACTGAGACCCACCTGCCTATTAGCGTGTTTATTCGCTTCGTTCAGCCATTGGACTATCTACCAATAGACAATGTATTAAAAACACAAAGGTATTTATTTAGAGTTATTTACTTAAATTTGTTTCAGATATGCTATGCTCTTCTCGAGGGTCTGTCTCCTACCTGAGAGAACTGAGTGGACCATTCTCCTCCAGAGGGCATCATTGGGGGAATGAGTTAAAAAATGTCAAACTACTGTAATGGTGATAATTGCTGCCCTTTGCATATATAGGAAAAATAGCCATAAATTTTAGTTCTTTAACCAATATTGAATGTCAAATTATTGCACTGGTAAAACAAAGCAAATTATATTTGACAGAGTGAGATAATCTTCAATGTGACATGTTTTGAGTTTATTCCAAAAGTACTTAGAAAGCATTCAACCATGCTGCAGTTAATGAACAAACATTTTAAAGTTGTATAGTTCCATAACTGTCCTTATGCACTCAGCAAAATGAACAAAGGCAATAGGGATAGAACAAAACTGCTCAAATTTTGAAAAGCAGCGAGTAGACTCTCTCACACAAACGCACACGGTCATCTCTGCTTGACCCTCTCTTTGTGCTATCTTGCCCTACATCCCACACATCAAAGCTAGCCAGACTAGTGACAATTGCTGTATGTGGACAGGTAACACAAGGCGGACATGTGCCCAGCCACTGCCACAAGGGAACCCCCCTATGCAACTACACGCTCTAACACCTGGGAATGTATCCCTGCTCGATGAAAAAACACATCAAATAAACAGCATTGGAGCACACTGGCCCATGTCAGTGTTCCCACAATGTGGGTGTGGAAGAAGGGCTCGGACCATGCCTGCAGGCTGCGTCTGATCTCAGGTAGATCATTGCGTCTGACAATTGACAGACAACTTCCTGTGACATGATGCCGCCAATCAAGTAACCTGGCTACTCCATTCATGCTAAGGAGAGCCTTTTTTGTATGACACGCACGCAATCACGCATGCATGTTATTCCAAGCTGTTATATGTTCACACCCAGGACATTTTCACAAATGTTGTGACTGAAATAATATTTTGGTATACTTTTTTTTATCCAGCAGAATTATTGGAATCAATACCGTGATTACATCCATCTTTCTTTTTCCCAGCTGCATATGCTGGGCATCAAAGTTATGTGATTAACTGTCTATATCCTGATTAAGTGTTGGTGTGTTTGGGTGGTGCAGTCATTAAAAATTTATGTGAATCACCTTAGTCAATCTAATGAAAGTTGCCAGTGTTATCACCATTGTGTGTGTGTGTGTGTGTGTGTGTGTGTGCATGTGTGTGTGTATGTGTGTGTGTGCGCACACATACACATAAATATGTAAAGTGTGTGCGTGTGTCAACGAGTGCATGTGACCATGCACATATATTATATAACATTTATTTATATATATAACAAACTTCACCAAAAATAGTGCTGGTTTATCGTTCACAATTTTAATACTGTTGTCTTCCACACAACAGATCCATAGGTGACTCAACCATCTATGCCGAACACATTTGTTCAAATACATGATTAAAAATAAATCACATGAACCAACAAATAACAAACTGTCAATCATACGATGTCCAATAAAAAAGAATCAAGTCGAGCACAACATGTCGACGATGGCAACGACAAAAACACGGTAGTCTGGAGTGCAATCGCTTCGACCAGGTAAGTTCCTCGCATAGCGGAAACGTCAGCTGACACGCTGCAGTAGTGGCAGTGATCTGTCAAAGGGGAGTAAAGCAAGGAGGCTAGGACAAGCTGACGGGCTGGCACTTCCCCCCTCGCCTGATGGCCACACGTGGGCACAGGGGGATGTGGTGGGTGGCTGCAGCAGATATATCACGATTCACCGGGCTCAGGCTGTGTTACTCAGGCTTGTGGCAGTGCCACTAACGTAGAGCGACATTGCCGCGGAACAGCTGTTCTTACCTAACTCTAATCGTAATTCTACCTGTGACTGCAACCCAATTTCAACCACAAAACACACACATATACGCATGCAAAGTGTTGTCACTTACTGTTTTCATTATTAAATTTGTAGGTGAAAATGCCAATCAAAATGGATTGGAATTTAGTTTATGTATATTTTGTAACATGATCAAATACTTGAGAATGGTTCAATTCAATGAAATAGCCATCATCTGTGTATATAAAATTGGGCATACCATCGTTGCTTGTTAATATTATATATTTTTAAGTATTTAAACATTTTCCAATGTTATTATTTGCAAATTTTTGCTTTCATTTATCTGTTATCTATTGTATTTTTAATGTAATTTTAAAATGTATTTTATGTGTACTATGCCTATTTTCTGGATATTATGTTGTGTAACTAAAACATATTATTATCTATGTTTATTTTTGTCAAATTATCTCTTCAAATTACCAATTTATTTTAGACCTGCCATTGGGCTCCATTTACACCTGTACTTGTGTACAAGGAAGTGTCAACAATTGTTCGAATGATGCAGTGTCATTATAATATTATACGTTTATGTAGTTGTCAAATGAAAGTCGACATCATAGTCATCCTGAAACAGATTGTATAAAGTGGTCACGATGGGCTGATTTTTACCTTTTGAGCGCATCTTTCCTACTGGATTTTGACTCTCTCCTCTGACTGGGCTTAATGGGGATGTTACTATGACTGACTGCCAACAACCTTGGCTAAGTTCATTTGAATTAAAATGACTACCAATTGTACCTGGATCGAACACGACTGCCACCTATCTCAATAAGCTCTTGATGGCCCACTGGCATGGAGGTCAATTAGCTCACTGATCGTCCACACTTTTTAATCTACATAACGTTAATCTCTCTGTCGGTGACCTGTAAATTATGTTTTTAATCCATATTTAATCTTTTATTTCGAGCAGGTTTTATCTTGTGTAAGAATTAATATTTCTATAAATCCAATCTACATGGTAGTTATTAAACATTAATTTTAGTAATATATTTCTATGAATATTTTGTTAATATTAAAAACTAATGTGAACATCTTAATTAATGTAGCAAATGACAGAGAACCCTCAATATTAAGGTAACCATTGTGACTGGGTGGAAGTGACCTGAATAGCAAGGTGACGTATTAGCAGAACAAATTTCCTATACTTTACTGTATATGCAAATAATTTTGGACTATTATAGTGTTAACTTAATTGTGAAATGGCTGTGTAGGTGACCATAAACTGAGGTTCGACTGTACCTAATCTCTTCATAATCTCTCATTGGTTATCCTTCCTTTTCAAAAACATAATTTTACCCTCATCTGTGATTTGCATCAGTCTCCCCAGGAAAACTATTGACCTATCCGTGTAAGTAGTAAGTACAAGTCTTCCCATGACTTCACTCATGGTACAAGTCTTCCCATGACTTCACTCATGGTACAAGTATTCCCATGACTTCACTCATGGTACAAGTCTTCCCATGACTTCACTCATGGTACAAGTATTCCCATGACTTCACTCATGGTACAAGTATTCCCATGACTTCACTCATGGTACAAGTATTCCCTTGACCCAACTTATGGTAAGTATAAGTCTTCCCATGACTCCATCTAAGGTAAATACAAATCTTCTTGTGACACTTCCTGGGGTAGATACAAGTCTTCCCAACACCTCAACCATGGTAAGTACAAGTCTTCCCATGACCCCATCTAGGGTAAATACAAGTCTTCCCATGACCTCATCATGGTAAGCACAAGTCTTCACATGACTCCATGTAGATTTAACAAGATTGCCACACAGAGAATGAACTCTGTATGGCAGGTGGACAAGGAAGCCTTTTGGCTTATCGAGAGTCAAATCCTTTTTATCTATATGTATCCCGCACTTCTGAGGTATGTGTCAATTTTATTTTTAAACATATTCACACTACTATCACCAACACAATCATGAGATAATCTGTTCCATTCATTTACAGTCTTTTGTAAGAATGAGAACTTTCTTATATCTAATCTACACTGCTCCTTTACTAATGTAACTTCATGTCCTCTGGTCCTTCTATCTTTCTTAACTGAGAACAAAATATTTCTATCAATATTTTCATAACCATTCAATATTTTAAACACTTCTATCTGATCTCCTCTCAATCTCCTGGTCTCTACTGTTAGTAAACCACATTCTTTTAGGCGTATTTCATAACTAAGATCCCTAAGTTTTTGTATCATTTTAGTTACTCTCCTCTGTACCCTTTCTAGCATATCTATGTCCTTCCTGCGATATGGCCTCCATGCTTGAATACAATATTCTAAATGAGGCCTAACGTATTATTAGCTCTTTTTCCTTATATCTAGGGGAAGTACAAGTCTTCCCATGACCCCATCTAGGGTAAGTACAAGTCTTCCCATGACCTCACCATAGTAAGTACAAGTCTTCCCAACACCTCACCTATGCCATTTTAAACACTTCCAATAACCCCAGCTATGGTAAGTACAAGTATTCCCATGACTCAACCCATGATAAGTACAAGCCTTCCCATAATCCTCACCTGCAGGATGTATCCTCGTGCATAGTCCTCATAGCTCCAGCCAAAGCCGTGCAGGACTTGCAACACCTCGTCATGTTGTAAAACACTGAAGAGTCTATCAAGGAGAATCTTGAGTCGTATTGGGGCAGCCTGCGCACCGTACAGGAGCAGGCTGGCGATGTCAAAGACAATGTTTGGCTGGACGACTTCCACCTGCACCCCGAGCTGGTACATGTTGCGGTATCCCAGCTTGTCCATGGCTGCAAGGTAGAGACAGAGTTAGAGACAGTGACAATGTCTGAAACTGGTCATGTTGTGGTATCCCAGCTTGGCCTTGGCTGCAAGGGAGAGACAGAGTTAGAGACAGTGATAATGTCTGGAGCTGGTACATGTTACGGTATCCCAGCTTGTCCATGGCTGCAAGAGAGACAGAGTTAGAGACAGTGATAATGTCTGGAGCTGGTACATTGTTGCAGTATCCCAGTTGTATATGGCTGCAAGGGAGAGACAAAGTTAGAGAAGGTGACAATGTCTGTACATATTTGAACATACAGAAGAGTTGGACAAGATTTAACAAGATTGCTGTCTAGAGCATTTTATTGTTTAATGTTTCTAAAAATGCAAACAAAAATTGATACTTTCACCCTTGAGATTGAGGCTTTTTTATTTTGGCTTTTCTGCAGTTTTGTGAAATGTACAAATTATATGAGTCATTGTGGTCTCTCACAAGTCATATATGTATTCATAATGTTAGGATTTACAGAGTAAGTAGATAATTTGAACACATTACATTAATATACTACCCTCTGAGAGAATGAATACAAGTACTTTATACTTTTTAATCTGTACTGTTCTTCTGGTTTGTTTATATCTAAGCGAGACAAAATGGATGGATAGAAGAATGGAACTGAACTATGTCTAGTCAGTGATAAACATGTCAGATGAATTCTGGTAAAGACAAGTCTGGAAATCCAAGGTCACAAAATACAATTAATTCACATTGCATTGTGGTACTACTTTGAACAGAAAATGTGTTCAGAGCATCATCCCCCATTGAAGTCACAAAAGAAAACGAACAGACATTCTTTTCTCTGGTTTATTCTGCACGGTTGTAGTTATTCAGTTCAACAGATTTTATTTCCCAAGCATGGATCAATTTATAATAACTGTAAATAGTGGCCAGACTGCTTGACTGTATCCCAATTAAACAACAGATGGCACAGTCTGCATATACAGACAATGTCAGAGAAAGTCCTCTGGCATTAACTACTGTGTCTCCAACATCAATGACATTAATTTAGTGGGACATCATTAGACAAATGCATAATACATCAAAACATAAATTATTGTACATTAATTACCAGGTAGTGCTTGTTTATATTACAGCTTTAAAGTAATTATTATTACGCTATTTTTGTAAAGTTACACAATGCTGGTACCAACAAATATTTAGTTTATTCTTGATATTATATATATATATATATATGACTTTTTAAAATGTATGAATAGTAATAAAGCAGCTTTACAATCTTTAATTTATAATGAATTATTGAATCTGGGCATTGTTGATTTATAACTAATTTTGAGGAAACCCCTTATACAAACAAAAAACAATGTTTTCACAATAGTTGTATTATTAGACTAACAAAACAATAACTATAAAATGTAGACAACAAATATAATAATATAATTATTATTAATGTCACAGCTGGACAAGTGATCAGAGCTAGCCATGTATTGATGTGAAGGGAGTTTCGCAGGTGATACGTAAGTGCGCGACCATGCAAATGGGATCATCAGCGAAGTGCTGTCCAGCATGCACACAGGCCCAGGGATTCCCTCTAGGATCGATCCACAGATGGGACCAACTACCCTGGGATCCTCCCTGCCAACTTCATGAATCTTTCAACACACCATCAGTCTACAGTCGGCTGATGAAAAACAATGTATCTCCATGTTTGGTTTCTTTCTGTCAACCTAAATGTTGTCGATGTTAAGGTGCTGTGACATTTTAAAATAGTTGATGTAAATGTATGTGTGTGCAATGTAATTGTTATATCAAACACATCCCAGCTGACTATGTAATCTCTGTGTCGCCAATTACAGCACTGCATTAAGTAGATAATAATTTCCCAATAAATCAAATATAACTGCTTGTATTGCCTCCTGGAGAATGGCTGACTACTTAATTTATCCACTTTGTCCATAATTTGTCTGCAATCACCAAATGGTAGATCAGACGCCAATGGTCCAAGGATGCGATTGCATATATAGAGAGTGCTAGTTGACCTCAGCACCTGTAGGGGATACATTTACAGTGCCCCCAATTTAGTATTATATTAATATATTATTATTTCATAAAATATATTATATCATCATCATCTTTTACTGTTCCTTTATTCCTACTGGAAGTGACTGCTTGGATCCTCATGTGTCAGAACGCCCTGTCCACTGCATCCTCTTACACAACCTCTGTCACCCCCATGTATCTCCTCAGCACGACGCCCTGTCCACTGCATCCTCCTAAACAACCTCTGTCACCCCATGTATCTCCTCAGCACGACGCCCTGTCCACTGCATCCTCCTAAACAACCATTGTCACCCCCATGTATCTCCTCAGCACGACGCCCTGTCCACTGCATCCTCCTGAACAACCTCTGTCACCCCCATGTATCTCCTCAGCACGACACCCTGTCCACTGCATCCTCCTAAACAACCTCTGTCACCCCATGTATCTCTTCAGCATGACGCCCTGTCCACTGCATCCTCCTAAACAACCTCTGTCACCCCATGTATCTCCTCAGCACGACGCCCTGTCCACTGCATCCTCCTAAACAACGTCTGTCACCCCCATGTATCTCCTCAGCATGATGCCCTGTCCACTTCATCCTCCTACACAACCTCTGTCACCCCATGTATCTCCTCAGCATGACGCCCTGTCCATTGCATCCTCCTAAACAACCTCTGTCGCCCCATGTATCTCCTCAGCATGACGCCCTGTCCATTGCATTCTCCTAAACAACCTCTGTCACCCCATGTATCTCCTCAGCATGACGCCCTGTCCACTGCATCCTCCTACACAACCTCTGTCACCCCATGTATCTCCTCAGCACGACGCCCTGTCCACTGCATCCTCCTACACAACCTTTGTCACCCCATGTATCTCCTCAGCATGATGCCCTGTCCAATGCATCCTCCTACACAACCTCTGTCACCCCCATGTATCTCCTCAGCATGACGCCCTGTCCACTGCATCCTCCTAAACAACCTCTGTCACCCCATGTATCTCCTCAGCACGACGCCCTGTCCACTGCATCCTCCTACACAACCTCTGTCACCCCCATGTATCTCCTCAGCACGACGCCCTGTCCACTGCATCCTCCTACACAACCTCTGTCACCCCCATGTATCTCCTCAGCATGACGCCCTGTCCACTGCATCCTTCTAAACAACCTCTGTCACCCCCATGTATCTCCTCAGCACGACGCCCTGTCCACTGCATCCTCCTACACAACCTTTGTCACCCATGTATCTCCTCAGCATGACGCCCTGTCCACTGCATCCTCCTACACAACCTCTGTCACCCCCATGTATCTCCTCAGCATGACGCCCTGTCCACTGCATCCTCCTACACAACCTTTGTCACCCCATGTATCTCCTCAGCATGATGCCCTGTCCATTGCATCCTCCTACACAACCTCTGTCACCCCATGTATCTCCTCAGCATGACGCCCTGTCCATTGCGTGGAGGTCTTCTATATTATGTTGAATTTGTGTATGTTGGACATGTACAATATAAAAGAAACGTTTTATGTGTGTACACGGTATGTTCAAAGTCCATGTTACAATAAATCAAACCACAACAAAAGAAACATTTTCATGAAGCTTAGCGTAGCACACCTGACTGTCAAATTTCAGATAGTTCTTGTACAGTGCATACTGTATCAAGCCATGGTAGCCTTGTGCACCACTTTAGTTGTGCATAATATACGTAAACAAACATCAAGTGAGATGACTGCTTAAAAACTCCAAGTACTGTAACACCTGGTATGTTCTATGGCATACAGATGTGCATACTTTTATGGTTATTTCCCCAAAAAAGTTTGAATTTTTACACACCCGACGGGCTTTCTGACATTCATGCACCGAGGACCGTTTACGTATGCAGCAAGACAAACAGAATTTAATGACAACACCTTCATGGGAGCCCAGCCACGGGGGATGGCAGCCCGCGTGCCGAGACCAGTGAGAAAATTCGGACGTCATCCATAAATTACATTATCCGTCAAAGTGGCACAAAAGTGCGGCCCCCACCGGGACGCACCCTTCGGTGTTTGAACCCCTGTGGCACTACACAGACATCTGCACCATAGTGCCGCAGCACCGACACATCTCGCGAGCTGTGAACATGTCTCCCAGTGTGGTTTTTACGCCTGCCCGTTACCCAGATGGCTGCACGCAAGGGGCGGGTGGATGCACGTGCCGCGTGAACTGATCTGCAGCAGCCGTACCCTACACCAATCCGCTAGCAAGCTTCACCATCATAATCAATGATCCGCAGTTGTTCAACGCATACTGAAAACTGTTTTTCTCTCTGGTGCGATGTCGGAAATACCGACGCAAAAGTACTTTGACAAATGTGATAAATGTTTATACCGACGTCACTATCAACAAATATAAATTTTGCAATTTTATTTCCAAGAGGATGTCGTTTGACTTTGATATACATTGATAAGATGGCATGCTGATGGACGACTTGTCTCCACTCCAACCAAACTGATATTTTAGTTACAGCTGACTAAAAACATGCAGCCAATGTTACACGATACTGTGACGTTGGCACCTCTCAACAGCTACCATGGATGTCCTTGATTTCTGACTGAACGACTGCACGCAGCAAAGTATTCCATGAAGGTACACCCAAAGTCAACATGCATTGTCGAGTGACTAAGCTCTCACCATCTATCCTATGTAATTATTAACTGCTTGGTGGTGGCATTGCACTTTGCATTGTCATGACACGCATTTGTGCAATCGACGTTTGCCATGACAGAAGGACTGTCTCGGAAGGCCCAAGAGTGACAGCAAAAACAGAGTGGCTGTTTTCATAACAGTGCACTCCATAAATGACCTTAACTTAATAAGGCAAAAGTCTCATATGAGTTGAATGTTCCAGGAACTGTGTCTCGCAAATGACAGAAAGGGGAATACAATGGTGAGGAAAGGACAAACGATATTATTACATTAATAATTGAGTGGAACAACAGTGTCGTCTAACTCGGGGGCTTAGCATGCCCTAAACATTTGACAGAGGAGAAAATGTAGAATTACATTTGGCCATTTTAAAGCACACTACATATATATGTCAGTGCATGGGTGTATAAAAGTAAAACACCTTGAGCAAGCACAAAAATATACTTGAGCACTGCTGACATTACACTTACAACAAGTTGTGTCCTTGTGCAGGCATGACCTTTGTTTTATTACTGACACTACAATTTTGAAAAAGTAAATGCAAATTGTGTTAGAGTTGGGAATTGTTACTCCATCTGACAGAAATTTTGCTATTTACAATGACAAATCTGTCATGTGTTGTTAACATGAAAAACTTTTATTTGTACATGAACAAAATCAAAAAAGTATGACACACTGTTGCTTGTGCATAATTATTGAATACAGCTTTTCAGATCACAACATTGCTTTTTCAAAGTTTGGAAAATGGACATACCAAGAATACTAACATTATGTTGAAAAAATGTGCATTAGATGACTGCATAGGTTGCCATTTGTTTATCATTTTCACAGCATTTTCTTCATTAACTCCAATAAGTCAAAAAAACAGAATGCCATAGGAACTAATTAACAACATAGACTATGGATAAAACATTTCGACAAAGCATCATGTTTTCTATCTGAAATAAAAAAACTACCATAAGAAATATATACAATTCCCGCCTCTATCAAGACACATCTGGCGCAAGCACTAGAATTATGACTGTTGCAACACTGACTTACTAACTACATGTATTATGTAAACCATTAAATAACAACATGCACAATATCAATACAATATGTAGATAAAAAACGGTTCCAATTAAGATCAGCCTTATCAAAGAGATTAACAAATAATATGGAAATATGACCCAAAAAAACAGCCAGATTGTGTACTGGCTTCCTATGGACAAGTCACTGATAATGCTCACTCAAAAATAGCTGCAATATATCTCCACCAGGTGTCAGCACATTACACTCAAGACGGTTGATAGAAAAGTTGTCTTCAGCTATTCACATCTTTATTCAGTGGGTGCTAATTAATACTGTCAATACTAGAATGTTTAGCTCTAGCATGACAACATATTCCAAATAATTTATCGTTACAGCATTTTAGGCTATTAAGAAAATGTTCAGTACTTACTTAGCAGTTTGAAACTAGGAATTTGGCTACTGTGCTGATGGCTGTTGGCAGAGTTGTGATAAAGAATATTAAATACATTTCCTTTTGTGTAGATACCTCTACCGAGTATAAAGTCACATGAAAATATACATGGTTACAAATTAATATTTAAGTAGGATGACAAAACCAAACATACAGGAGATTATAGATGTGTAATTTCAAGACAACTGCTACACAATCCAAGTACTTATAAAAATGACTGAAGTCTGAAATTTCAATAAACCCTGCTGTTCCTTGGAAATAACCCAAGCAGTGTGTACCAATAGTTGGGCCCAGTCACAGACACTTAGTGGTCATTAAGGAGTGGGAAACCTGTCATTAGGAGTGGGCATCCCAGGTAGGAATGGTCATTAGGGAAGAGAGTTCTGCCTTAGGGGACTCTCCAAGAGGTATCACAGTCAACAATATTATGATCATGTACTGACAATTATATGTCAACATTATTAAAGCAATTTATGTCAAATTTAGTAATTATATGTAACTGAAATATATCCATTATCACATGGGACTGAATGGAAATAGTTATCCTTCCCTGGTCATAATAATTTATTATTATTGTCTGTATTCTGTGTTTTGTGTTTTGTTTATGAAAACTATTTTTTTATTAAAAACTATATTCCAAGTTTCAAGATTTGACATGACAATTGTGTTTAGTCTGGCTTTGTAATAAAAAAAATTGAGAAACTGTTATGTTTTGATATTCTTGTACTTGGCCATGCGACACTACTGACCAGTCAAAACCGGATCAAATCAAGTGTCACACCGATCAAGTTCTATTTAAAATATGGATAAATCTGAAAGACCTTTTTGTGAAAGTGATGTTTATAATATGTAAAAATACCACTGCACGGATTGTCACAGTTAAACAAAACCTAAAGTGTGGTTATGAAGGTGACCATAAATCCCTGTGAAAATGAATCAGAAGTGTCACAGTTTAAACCACATTAAAGTGCTTAGCCAGAGGGATGGGTGTGTGTCAAGATTGGGAAGATTCCCCACCTCTCCCAAGTTGACAGGAAGATGGGCAGTGAAGCAGGACCACTCACTGACTTCCCCCAGGCTTGTCCTAGCCCAAGGAATGTACTCCCATCTCCCAGAAGCAGTGGACAACCCACAGGCAGGGAACCATGTTTGGGCATGGCCAGGGACTCAGTGGGGGACCGTCTCCACCAGTCAGAGTCCAGCCATGGGAGTCCCCACATTAGTGATGAAGTCTCAAGAGCTCACACACACACAGGGCATAGGGTCGTATCAAATGCCATGTCAACAGCTGCCAGGAATATCCCCTGGAAACCACCCCGGACCAATGAAACGATGGAGATCTCCTAGAATTTCCTATCAACAAGCATGGCTTGTCCAAACAGGCTGACTCGGGGACTATATCAGACAGATGGCTTGGCAGTGAAGTCAGCTGTGGGGGCCCTCAGCTGTGACCTTTCCCTGCCAGGAGCTGCAGAGACAAATTAATGTGATAGTGTCTGGTTACAGTACAGCTGGACTTGCTGCCACAGCCAAAGTCACCTTTCCTAGAAGTGCCTCCCGCCTCCTAACACCCTGCCTGCATCGCCCGCCACAGTCTGGGAAGACTCCCAGAGTCACACCCGGTAATCACATGGCCTGGAAGATTCTGAGCGACAGAGCCAACAACCGTACGCGTAAACATCGCGCTGAGATATAGACCCAGAAATCACGCGCCTAGACGACTTCCTGGGACAGATCCATGACTTCTTCCATGAAGCCGCTCAGATCTGGATCATGAATGGCAACTTTTAAATCTCCCAAAGCCTTAAATGGATACCACTTAAGAGATTTGTTTAACTTTGGCCACCACCGTCGTGGGATTGTGGTGTCTGAAATGGATCCCGTTTTAAACAGGAATGTCATATTTGTGTAATTATTACAAACAGTAAACTAATCAATAACGTTAAACATTCTTTATGACACTGTGGAAGATGACAAATGTCACTGCTTCAAAAAAATGTTAAACCAAAATAAAAAATGTAATGTGTAACATGTTAGACATGTACTGTTGGGGGTTCTCGTATTGTTGCTGGGATAATTCTGTCACTCTGTTTTAAGAATGGCACCACAAGGAACTGATAGTGTGTCCTTGTGGTGGGGATTAAACAGTTTTGACAAATCCTGTGGGTATTCTTGCACCCCCCTCCCACCCACCCAACTCCCCTCTCCACGTCACATGCTCAAAGCCACTCTCTTACCTTTAAACAAAACCAAAATGACACTCTCTGTTGCTAACACAATGCATTTATTATACCGATACACTCATGTTGACTTGGCAGTCATTTGCCAGGAGACATTAGTCAAGTTAACTACGTATCTGTTTTGGGAGCTTCAAACACACACATACAACTATGCACAAATATAGAGACACACATGCAGGGACATTGTTCAATGATCAATAACCACATCACCTGTTGTCTATCTAATTTAACAAGTCAATTTAGTTGTGTATTCAACTTATTTAACATACTGATTTAACTTACTGATTTAAGATATTTATTTAACTTATTTATTTAGTTTGTTTTTTACTTGTTTTTAACCTGGATACATAGCGCTTTACAAATTTATCTGTCTGTCTGTCTGTCTGTCTGTCTGTCTGTCCGTAGTACTCTGTACGCATGTCTATCTGTCCATCCATCTGCCTGCAACCTTACAATCCGATATTTAGACTAACTATCCAATCCTGGGGTTGCCACACACCCAGGTAAATGAATTCTTCCAATTACTACAGAGGTGAAATAAAACAAAACAGCCATACCATTGTAACTAAAATGCCGCTTTTAACAGTGCCAAAATGACACTGTCTGTTGCTAACACCACGCACTTGTTCACTGATGCATGTACGCGCATGATGACATGCGTGCATATGTCAGTCATTTGTCAGTCATGACAACAGAAACAACCACTGATCATACCCCTCCAACCACTGCCGTGTCTACACATGCTAGGCCATTGTCTTGAGGCTTGTCAAGCGATTGTCCCCTGCCTGGCGCAATGACGGTCCGATGTATGCACGCTATGCATGATAGCTCTGATACAGTTCAATAGTAGATCCACGATCAATAGATTCGCGTGTGACGCCACTGTCGCCGCACCGCAGATCTCTCCTGTGTTCGTCATATTAGCGCAAAGCATTCAAATTAAATTTGTCTTGTTGACAGAGGAGGCTTCATGGCATTACAGGGCCTGGCAGGCAGCATACAGAGACACTAATAGATGGCTTTGTGTCTGACCGGAGTTATCTCAATAATTATCTAGCATGGAGACTGTGAGATAGTTCCTAGGCTCCCCCAAGTAATACAGTGTCCCATGTCCACAAGGGCTGTGACAGCCGAACAGTGCACTGGCAGACATGTAAATACAGAGACGGATCAATAGACAGAAGTCATCGAGCGAGGACCACCATAGGTCCAAGTCTGACACGAACACCAAGGAAATTATTTGTCGTGACACTGCAGTATAAGACACCACAGTCATGATATTTTCTAAGCATCATATTTTTTTAATTTATGAACGTAATGATTACAGTATAAATTCTAGTTTTGCCTAAAAATGCTAAATATTGGGATATGTTTCACCTGATCATTAGGGTAAATTTTTCCTTTTGTCATAAATATAAACTATAATTGTTTATTAAACATTTAATTATACAGAAACTTTCTAGCTTTATTGCCTAGTTTCAGTCAAGAAGAAAATGTTGTTATCAAGCCAAGAAAATGGCCTAATCATTCAAGGAACGAACGTCTCATAATTATTTTATTTCACATTATCTTACGTTGTTGGAAGGATAATTTATTAATGTTCTACCATTTTTCTGTGTCTAGGAGTTTATGATCCAAGTATTTGAGGTATGCTAGGTTCTTCTGTGTTGGGTCTGAAGTATTGAGTGCAGATAGACTAATAGAGCATCAGTTATCACCATTAAAGTATTTTGATCTTTTAAAACTCAAGTTGTTCACCATTCAATTCAATCAGGTAGAAGAAAGGCCCTCTACAAAAGCACGCCATATCAAAAACATGTAAATAGATAGCTCTAAATAACTATCATTGTATCGACCAATGGTCTAAGAAGATGAATGAATCTAGAAAGAGACAGGTGAACCTCAGTGTCTTGCAGGAGATGCACTTATGATGATCCAAGGTTAGCATATTAATATAGGGAGAGTAATAAACTTCCATCCATGCATAAATCTACAGAAAACTAAACTCAGAGTTGCAACAAACCACAATGGTTAGGCATGAATGTGCAAAAGACGACAGATATGCCTTAGTACTTAGGTCTACATTTTGGGTAATTGATAGTCTGAGCATCCCATGGGCTGGGTTAGAGGCCTTGTTTGTAGTCCTGTTTAAGGGTCCTGCATCCTGTATATTGGGTTTTCAGTGGGGATGCTGTGAGGCCAAGTACTGGAACCATGGTTCAGGTCATATTGGTGACCCTTGAACACCAAGGAAATGAGAAAATCAAATCACTGATTAGATCCACAAAGTGCTGACTTGCTGCCCCAAAAGTCACAAAGCAACCAGCTGGATAATCCAAATGCATAAGGCTTCTGTGTCCAGTTCCCAGTGGTCAATAGTTTTGTTCTACATTCTGGCCAAGACAGTGATCTATAGAGTATTTTCTTTAGATATGTGGCCTTTCAAGGTTTTTTATTCTTACTCACAAGAGGAGAAACTAACAAAATGAATTATCACCAGGCAAGAATTACTAAACAGTGTGGATATCCTAAGGCACAATATAAAATATTGATGTCAGTTATCTAAACTGAGAAGTGTGTGTATTTCTAATTATGATTTCAGCCTGATTATCTTAAAAATTATAATAATTTTGCTGCAATGTTTGAAACGGTTATGACATTTTGTTAATTCTATTAATAGATATGGTCATTATATTAATTACACCAATATTGACACTACATGATGACGTGTCACCACACAGACATTTTTATTGACATGATGATGCTAAAGTCATAACCATGGCCCTTTGTTAAATGTCTCATGAAACAAATTCAAAACTGAGCACTGTTGGAATGCAAGGTAACCACAGTGAATGTTGTCACAAATCTACATCACCTTTTAAGGTGATCCTACTGAATAAACAGCTGTTGATCATTGACATAACAACCCAACTCTCAGCCTCCCTCCAACGCTATGACATCACAGCTACAGCTGTGCCCAATTGAGCACCCACTGATCTTCTAGGATCTTCCAAAGCTGTCATTACGCAGCTTCCTTTGAACAAGTTCCTGCTTGCAAGAGGACACCAATCCACAGTATCAGGACCTACACAAGCCACACTCCAAACACAGTCAACTGTAATAGGCATGACATTCAATCAGGACTGTTCTCATTTCACCCTGGTGTGATTCACTGAAGCTCAGAGAAGTCCTCACCTAGCTGATTGGACCAGCGGTGCTGTGTTTGCCAGCCCATCTAAACTACTCCATATGAGTTGTGGAGGAGATCTGAGGAACTGGACTGATGCTGGGACGAGGAAGTCACACCTGGTGCCAATCAGAGCACCTAACTTTAGCGGCATGTAGGTGTGTCACTGCTCGGTGCAGACAAGGTGCCTTGCATGTTGTCCTGGAAGTGTGTGGCTGGTGTACGTCAACGCGATCACTCCGCAAGCCGAGCAAACATTCTGTGTCTTAGTAGAGGAAATCTGTTAGTGATATTCTTATTCATAGTGTAATTTGTTGTGCATATATTGGTATGTGTATATATATATATATATATATATCACTTCTATTGACTTTTGAACAATTGTTTTAACAATGTTTTTTATCATATGGACATTTTAATTATTTATTTAATTAAATTTATTTATTATATATGCTAGTTAATCTTACGTTTAATAAAGAACTGTCACTGTACATAGCGTCACATATCAAAACACATAAGTAAATAACTGTAAATAACTATTTTGTGTTTTATGAAATATATCGCCAATAGGTAGATCAGAGACTAATTGTCCAAAAACCCTAATGAGCACAGAAAGAGTCCAATGGACTCAGTAGATTGGATGATATGGATTTACAAAGCTGCAACATTAGCATATTAACATACAGATGTCTAACTTGTCAGTAAATAAAAACAACATTGTCATTACTGTCAAACATTGATGCTGTTCTACTGTCATGATAAAAACTATCCAGAAACACGATAAAGAGAACCACAATTAACAAATCATAGACAATCTAACAATATCACTTTACTACTGCGTCAGTTGTGACTGATGATAAATGTCAAAGTTCATTCAGCATGGACAAGAGTGAAGCTCAAATGATGATACTGTTTTGGTTTCCCAGCTAACCCGTCATCGCATATTGCTATCAGGTGTTTGAGTTAATAGGTGCCAGTAAGCAAATCTCTTTTGAAGTTCTAAATCTAATTTCTGAGCTAGGAATGAATGTCAAACTGATGGCTGCCACAAAACTGTCACAGTTTCTTTTTCTATGTAACTCATGTTTGATGCTACTTGGGAAAAATTACATGACATAGATAATATGTAGGTTGTTAGTTGTAGTAAATATTTTTTTAATTTCCTCTCTGTTTGTGGCCTTTTTTATGTTTTGAAAAACAATGTTAACTTTATATCTGTGTTCTTTGTCTAACATTAGCCATATTAACATTATGGTTAAAAGGCATTTTGATAACAATGTAACTTGAATTCCAAGCATTAATATTAATCTTTATTTGCATTTTGCATAAATGTTTTTGCATAATTTAAGAAATATTTGGAAATCTGATTTATTTAGTCACTTTACACAAGATCTTAATTAATAACATTATTTTAACTAACAACAAGAAGCCTTGTATAGAAGTATAAAACAAAAACAATAAACAAATAAATAGTAAATAATACATTTAGCAGAAGAAAATAACAAGTTAAAGTTAACTGTAGTAACGGAGACTCCTATTAAGGTGTGGTTGCTAACGTAAAAACACCTATTTTAATTGCAATGACCAATGTTTCTTATCAACCAATTCCTACATCTTATAACACAAAAACAAGAAGATTTATTTAGTCTAGTTCCAAGTTAACATACACTATGTTTAACTTAAAAAAATCAAAACATGTATGACAAATAATAAGACACATTTACGTACAAACAATGTCACCCTTACACAAGAGAATCCTTGCTGAAGAAGCTACAATACCTTCCTGCACAAATCCTCAGCCAAGACTCTCCCGGTAGAGAGGACACGGAGTTAGAAGCACTGATGTATGATGACATTATCGGTGCAGCTGCACCACATGCTGCCGACAACATAATAAAACTGTGAAGGTATGTCTGTATTCTGGAATTCATAAGCACCAGTAACCGAACTTAGTGATTAAAAACGGTCTTATATGGGCCCATCTGACATTGATTTACAGTACTCTGTATAGGGTTTCTCTTAACAACATGAGACACGGGTGCATCTGTGAATATAATGGCCTGTAAATTGTTCCGATGATCCTAATGCATAAAATATCAACAGTGAGGTGACAATCTATTGGCTGGAAATATGTTGACAATCTTTTCAACATATAAGATATTTCAAAGCTGGATACAACAAATAGTAGAAGTGTTTTTAAAATCAAACCTGCCACAGTAAATTTGGCAAGAACTGTTTGAAATTTAACAAAAGCTATTGAAACAATTATTTACCATGAAGATAATCAATAATCTGAAAAGTCTACCAATGAATTTTAATAAATATATATCCTTTGATAATAAATTTCATAAAGCATATTTGATCCAAAACATAAACAAACATGGGTGCAAGAAAACTAAAGACTTGGGAAGGCGTTAGCAATCTTAAATGTTACAAATAGGGTATCATGATTCTGTCAACCACCAAACAAGACAACAGAGATTCTTCATGACATCAAGACACACTGGTTTTTAAACGTAACAAACTACCAGTAAATTTGTGACCAATGCATAGAGAAGACATTCAACAGAGAAAAAATTGATCATGGCAGCTGTATCCCATGAAAAACATACAGCCCAGATTTAAAGATCAGAAGACTATTGGGATAACCTATAAAGAAAATGTCTCTCGAACTTGACAATCAACCCGAACTCCCAGCTAGGCGATACCCCAGTGCAGTTCTCCATGAGTCTAATGCAGAGTCATGGCAGAAGGTTGTAGACATCACAAGACAGAACAGAGGAGATCCCCAGGAGGTGACAAGAGATGGTCGAGTTCATCGGGCCGTGCCACCAGAGGTCAGTGCAGAAGGAACTGTCCTGAAGATGCATGACCCTACTCATACATTATTGACACAAACGTGCTCATTCAGTGTGTCTCTCTGCAGTGTGGTGTGTCCCTTGCGTCTGGCAACTTGGCAGCCCACAAGCCATTGCATGCCAGTGAGTCATCTGCAGGGACACCTGACATGCGATGTGAGATTAATCCACACAGGGTCCCAAGACAATGGTAGGCAGTTCACCACCGCCTGCCACACACATTGATGTTTGTCATTAAACCTTATGGATTGCTTTAATTAAAAATCTCCATCTCCAGTCGATGTCACGTGAAAGACATCGACAGTCAGAGTCAGCATACATATATGCAAGCACTGGTTGTGATATGGTATCCTCTCTTTTGGTAGAGAAGGTGATTCTTGTCAACTATATATGAGAGCCGGTATTATAATACCTTTATGATCTTAGTTATGAAAACTGCCAAAAAAGGGTATAGTTTAAAACCATAGAAAAAGTTGGATCAAGAGGAAATCAAATAGTAGTTTTAAAGTTATTAAACAGTTATTAAAATAGTGGTAGTATTTTTTCTCACTTATAAAGATTAGATGAACTAGAGGACAACAAGCAACATCAGGGAAGGAACAGTGTAGATTTGACATGTAGGAATGTATTACATCTCACAAGGTATGATAAAAGAATGGAACAATTTATCTACTAATTTTGTAAATGCCAGAACTTGTGAAAACTATTTTTTGTTTTAAAACAAAATTGACAAATATATCAGAAAAACAGGTTACAGATAGATAAATAAATGTTTTATTCTCGATAAGCCAATGGCTTCCTTGCCAACTTGCCATCTATGGTTTTGCTTTGGATGGCGATATTGTTAGATAATGTTAGTACTAGCAATGTTTTTGTTATTCAGGACCATTCGTATGCACGCTTTTTTTGTTCGTCTGCAAGCAAAAATTAATTTCATAGGATATTTTAGACACTGACAAATATGAAAATGATTTCTTCTGCCAATTTTTCAGTGACAGAGTGCATTGACGTTTCTGTTCCAAAACCAATAATAAGAATATAATATGCCGTTCATATGAGTGTTCCCTATCCAGTGCTTAACAGCTGGATGAACGCCACTGGATACCTAGAATAAACAAAACACTTATGTTAATTTGTCAACATTCCAATTGTTGGCCATGGGTAATTCATAAGACACAGGAGAAACTGCCTGGAGAAATGCACTCAGATAACAAGTACTAAGAGACGTACTTGTATGACTCAAGAGTCAAGATGTGCATAGAAAAAGTCTTCACTTACCATGCGCCACCCAACCATGTTTACACGTATCACAGTTTCTGAGGTTGGCCTTGCCTGGACAGAAACAATCACACTGACAGTTTTGCAGTGTGCAGCGAATTGCCTACAGAGGAAAGAGAAACATAGTTTGCAAAACTTTCCACCAAAAGAAATATGTCATAACGTTGTGCCAATGTCAGACAATAAGACAAGATAATGGGACAAGACAACAGGGTAGGACAATATGACAAGACAATAGTACAATAAAACAGGTTAAGACAATGGGACGAGAAAAAGAAACAATGAGATAAGACAATGGAACAAGATGACTGACAAGACAACAGGGCAATGCAATGGGATAAGAAAACAATACAATGCAATAGAACTATTATACATTGGGACAAAGCAACAGGATAATACAACTAGAAAAGATGACAATGTATGCCTGTGGGATAAGGGATATAATAACCGGACAATAGGACAAGATAATGAAACATGACAATAGGATAAGACAACAGGACAAGACATTGACATGTGACAAGACAACAAAGCAAGACAATGGAACAAGACAACAGGAAAAGACCACAATATAACACAATGGGACAAGACAGGAGAAGACAAAAAGACAAGACAATAGGATAAATTGTGTCGATGACACATCCAAGAACATGCCATGTCCCATCGAGAGAAACAGAAGTCCTACCAATGAGCCAAGGCAAGTTTTGATTGTGGCAAATGGTGTAGTATGACAAAACAACAGACTCACACAAGACCCTTCCGCAAGCGAGAGAGAACTCTCAGACACGCAACAGACATCTGCAGGAGCCAACGAGTTTGACATCATCCTCTGGCAGCTTGTCATGTGACTGCTTGCAGTCATTCAATGCCATTCAGACCCAAGTGCACAGCATTCTAATTAACTTATTTCAATAAATTCCCACTGGTGATTGTCCGTGTCTCATGCGAGTCATCTAATTCCTCCAACTTCAGTCATTATATATTTTATTAATGGAGTCTTCTCCATAAGACCATATTGACATCAATGCGTGTTTGTGTCATTCGGCCAGAATTCGAATACATCCGTAACAGTTGACTTAGCACAATGAATGAGTAATTGTGTTGTATTGTTACTTTACTCTTTATAAGAAATTATATGAACATATTGTGGATATATTTTCTGAAGACTCTCCACATCTACTGTGCATCTTACTATTTTTCCACAAGTATGTATGATATTGTATTGTATTATTAACAACTATGCTGATCGAGGGTGAATTTCATCTACATCTGTAACATTTAAATAGCTCTAGGTTCATTGAAGTCAGTGTTTCACTGTCAATTTAACTGCACTTTTGTTCAACAAAGTACCACTCTGTTGAATTATATCGTTTCCGTCTACAACTTAGCAAATGAGTTATTCTTGTAAACCTTGGGGGTAAATTGAAATGACGGATAGGTAAGACCAGAAGGGTATTCACAGCTGCACAGTTCTTTGAAATAATCTGGGATAAAACTGCTGCAAATGTTTGGCTCTGTTCCGTTCAGTCAACTGACCTAAGCAGCTTTCTGTATTGAAATGTCAGATTATCAGAAGCAGTTCATAATTATTTGTCTTGGGCAATATGTATATTTTAGTTTTAATGAGTTTGTTAAAATAGACACATGCAGGTCCATGCACACACACGCACGCACGCACTGCATGCACGCACGCACGTACCCATCACACCACACCACACCATAGCAACTACAAAATACTCAGACAAGCAGGTAGACACCCCGCACCCAACACCCTTGACCAGAGGGTACAACCATTTGCTTGCCCAGCTGTCACTGTAGGTAAGAGGACACTGTGCCAGCAGGTATAATCAAAGCAGAGTTAAGCAAATCACCAATTAAGTACTTCTACTAGTCTTGTGCCTGGGAGCACCTGTCACAATCAGGAGAGGAATGTGTCAAAGTAGAACTGCCCCAGGCAACCATCTCACCACAGCCTGGGACCACAGGATTATGTCTCCAGATTGGTCTCAAGTAGAGGAGATGCAATCTAATAAGAAACCATATAGATAACATGATAACTGGTATCTCAAAGGCATAATCTGACAATAAATGTACAGAAACACTTCAGTAATCCTGTGAAATTATAAACTGTTTCTACAACTGTAGATTGATGCAATATGGTAGTTGACATAATTGTATTATGTAGACCATAAGTGATAACACTTTGAGCAGTTGCAAGAGAAATAATACTTATTTGTCTCACTATTACACACTTTTTATGTACGTCTGTTTCAATGTCACTATGTTATATCACCATATTATATGTAATTATATTTTTGGTCAGATAACTATTGATTAATGTTACAAGTACAACTATATTTATAAATTACTATTTCCACTTTTGGGATTTCTCCCGTAATTAATGATAATAGTCATTATGACTTTTTAAAATAAGAATGAAGATATTGCAATTACTCAAAGACATCGACTCCCTTTAATCAACTTTGCAGTCACTTTAAAAATCTTCAGACACATATTACATAAACGAGCCCTCGGCCATCAGAATGGCGCACTAATTGAATTGATATCGTAATTATGACAGAACACCGGTGACAGGTCGAGTTCTTGTCATAAACACCTTGGTCACTACTAACAAGCTCAGGTGCACCAGTTCTGCTAATGTGCATGCCTTTATGGCTTACTTAGCCCTGACTGCAATCAGCGCACAGGTACAATTATTGGATAATTAAGCAGTGTTAGCACTGCAGATATGTCAAGTCAATGTCACCCTGCCAACCAGTAGCCATGACTGTCGTTAAATTTGTATTATGACACAAAGGACAATAAATGGATCCGGCATGTTTGACATAAGCTTGTCAGGCAGCGATATAATTATTGTAATGTGCTGTAGGATTGTTACAGGACAAGTGCCCGGTTATATTTAGCTGCGCCTACAGTTATTGTCATAGATTCATTATAAGTTCATATCAATGAACTTAATGTAAAGCAAATTAAAACTATGGAGACTGCACAATTATACAATAACTGTTTGAGATACCCATTCAGTACTCAGGGTGGAGTATGAAGGATTTAATATGAAACTAGATTAAAGGTTCAGTAAATAAAGAAACCAAATTAAATGTGACATTAAGTTCACAGACACAAATATGGCGAATATTTCACCCGAACAGCCTTGTTCAGCAATATCATGGAAGTACTCTGCCATGCTAAAATTATATGATACGTTATAACTAATTTCTCAAATAAGAATGAAAAAAGCACCTGACCAATTTTTTTAAATGCTGCACTGAGAGAATATTGAAACACAGAATATAACAAGATTTTACATGAAGCCTTTTAGCCAACTGCAAAATAATAAGTTGGCTAAGTAAAATGGAGGACCGTTTGACACACTGGCAGGAACAAAAGTTGGCTAAGGAAAAGTTGCTAAATGGCTAAATAAAAAACATGGTACGGTAAGCCAAGGATAGGTTGATATATCAGAAACAGGATTAATGGTTATTTACAATAAATAACACTTGATAACTGCTATGTATGTAGGCCCCCAAGGCTTCAAAGATTCCAGTATGTCTTTGTGCCTTGAGCAATAGTCTTGCTAGGACTAATGTGACAACACAAGGCTCTCTGCTGAGATTATCTGCCCAGTCAAATGGCAGCAGGAAGGCAGGAAAGAGATAAAGACAGCCACATCAGCCTACCAGGGACCTTTGCCAAGGCAATAACCAGCCACTGATAATCTGTCATAGGACCCCCTTCCCTATCACACTGCCAGGACATTCCTTGCCTTTCCTGGAGTGGCCATTCATCCCCACTTGGAGATATGATGAACTAATCAAAGCAGGGGAAGATAATGGGAGGGTTGTCACAGAGTGTGGGCTGGTCTAGGGGACTGACTGGGAAGGTCTTCCCTGGAGGTCCTGCTCCCTTATCAGGGTATCACCAAGGGGAAACAAGGCAAGACACACACACAGGAAGTGGGGAAGACAATCTGTGTACTTGCAAATCACCAGGTTCAAGTATGTAACGTTTTCAGATGGCCTGTATTGGAGATTCAATTGTAGTGTACTTTGTAGAAGTTGTTCTGCATTGCCATACTGGCTGTTGTAACAATGGGCAGGGATTAAGTCACAATAACAGGTCACAGGAGAAAAGCCACAATGTTGGCCAGTCACAACATTGTTTTATTCAATTTTTTTTACTAAACACAAGGGTACAGTGTTGTACATTTTCACTGATATTTCAACATAGTGAAATGTGACAATTTATATTAATATTCTGAAGAAAATGTGCCAGTGTCTTGCATATTTTCATTGATAATTGAACAAAAGTGAGTTATAGAAAAACAAAGCAGTACAAATGGCCCATAGAATGTTTGCGTTTTCTCTGTCAGTGTATTGTCTGTTTTGTATTTAATATTTCAACTTATCTTATAAATTTATAGAGTGACACTTCTATATTAAAAGGTGTGATTTTCCCAGGACTTTTTCCTGTGATTTTTTCCTACATTAAAAAATATAACAGATACAGGGGGAATGGGGCAGGCAGAATGTCCTTGATGGTAGCAAGTTGATTGAAACACAATTTAAAAAAGTCTGTGACATGCGTCCCTGTTGGATCACATCATTCACATGGAGGACAATGAATTTATGAAATCCCAATGCAGATGATTGAATGCTTACACTCAAGTCCCATACTTCCCTTGTGGGTTTCTGAAATAGCTTGGGAAGATGCCCTTGTGGATTCCCAGTTCCTGTGATTTGTAATAGAACAACTAGACAATATACGTACTGAGTATTAACATATTTGCTACATCATACATACTGGGTACATCAATTAAATTAAACTCAATTTTATGAAAATTGTAACATTATTCTTTTTGTATATTATAGGTTTTACCATTCTATGGCTGAAGTCTATAGTTTAATTTCCAATTTTAATGGATTTACTGTAATATTATGGAATCACTATCTCAAAATGTAAATACAGAAACAAGGTTTCTTGAGAGGTAAATATGTCAAATAACTAGATCTAAATATGTTATTTGATCATCAAACTTTAGTAAATTCTTACTAGTATACTGGTGCTAGACTATTCATTCTACATTACATAGAACATAATATACTGAGTGACAAAAATATATTACACCGAGTGACACAAATATAAAGTCTGGAATAGAACTCAGGTGACATCAACAGACAGATGCAAGCTATTTACATACTGTGACAGGCCGAGACTTTGACAAGAGTGACATCAAAGATGCTCCATCAAAGTGCAGGATGATCCCAGGAAAGTCAGCCCCAGCCCAGCTGTTGGCTGGGAGCAGGGACAGGGCTGACATCACAGCACAGAGAATGGCTTATGGCTGGGAAGCAAAGATTTACGATTGGCCAGGTGATAGGAGCAGAATCCAAAGAGGGAGGACTGCTTTGTCCTTGGTTGGGCCATCTCTTGTCTCCCCATGGCAGACACAGGGAGAATCAAACTGGGACCAGGTGAGATGGGCTGGTCTAGATTTATCTGAGGCAATGATTTTATGGCATTTCTTATGGGGAAATGTCCAGTAAGAAATCACGTCCTCCTATGTAATATTTACTGCCTTGAAAAACTGAAGGAAAAATATTAGTTTATTCCTCACTGCACATGAGTCATTTCTTAAAACAACACTAGTCTAGTATACAATATGTGCTCTTATTCTGATTAGTGCCAAGTACAGTTTCAAACAATAAACATGCCAAACCAACACATTTACATTGTCGTTATATTGATTGTAATTACTAATAAAATTTGAACAACATTTTAATCATAATTAAATAACTGACAAACTAAAACAAACTTAAACAATAAAAAATATGTATAAATACTAGAAAATACATGTCAGACATAATTTTTGTTTTTATGGTTATTCATGCCGCTGTTTTCGAGAAAAAAAATCATGTATGATTATGATAGTATACTTCATTAGTACCAATTAACTACCATGTTTAATGTCAACATATATTCTAATGACATGCTTGTGTTGACAACACCCTTGAATATTAATTATTGTGTTGACAACACTCTTAAATATAAATTATTGAAGCCACATATCTTTTTTTGCATAAACAATTATCCATAATAACAACCTATAGCTGTTGCCATTTAAAACATAACAACATTGATATATAAGTAATGCTTTATGACATTCGGTTGATGTTTTCTGTCACTGCATTATGGTCTGTGAGTCAGTGACATTTCCCATGGCATTTTGTCATTGCAAGCACTCTGACATTCAGTCCTCTAGCAGTACACTAGGACACAGTATTCAGGCAGAAATGCACCAGTCCAAGTCAGGCAGATTAGATAAACATTGTATAAAGGCACTCATGTGTCACAGAGGTGATTTGCTGCTGTTGGGACATGTTTAGGCAATTGTGACAACTCTGCCAGTGCAGTGGCTCCAGTCAAGAGAGTGCACACACTAGCCTGTATTGTGTGCTTTCCTGTGAATGTCTGTGACAATTTCCACAGGGGACAGGGAGATAATCTTCGCACTGTCAGTGCTGTTTAGAGGATGTGACAGTCTCAGATACACTTTTCTCATGCAGACGTCACAGTGTCGGCAGTCTCAAACATAGATGACATTTGTGTCAGAAACAACTTACTTGAAGGTGCCTCACCAATTTGATTTTTTTCCACAAATTCATTTTGTGCGAAAAGGCAAACCAACAATCCTGTTATTGACTATTTCCATTTTTGTTTAATTTATATCTAAATAAAATGTTAAATACTATAAAAAGAGCAGTGTAAACTAAATATGCATATCTATCTATCTATATATATATATATAATTATATATATATATACACTTTTAATTTTGTTTAAATTTGATCACTTTTGCAAAAGAAGCCAGGTGTTTTTTTTTCTTTTCCCAAATTGCATCAATTAATATAATTTGCAAATTAAATTAATTAGAATTCATAACCAAAAAAGTTTTAATACTACTAACTATCCACCTAACTAGTTATGCCACTTGAAATTAGTTGTGGCAGAGTGAATAAGTCACATGCTTAACAACCTTGACAGAAGCAGTTAATTGATTGATTTCTGCTTAACCAATTATTGAGCATCTGCCAGAGTCCCCACCCCCTGCTAGTATCTTATCTCCTCCTAAAGTCCCAGCTAATCACCATGGGAAGATCAATAATAACATTTCCTTTGACTGGGAACAGCACAGTCAGAAAGTGGCCACAGCAGCTTCAAAGCAAACCTAGGATGTCATTAGCAGGTTACATAAGTGCCACCCCCAGGCTTCACAGCCAGATAGGCCCACTCTAAGGGGCTTGGGTACCAAGTTGTCAGTGTGACTGGCTTCACAAAATGACCAGTGGTCATTGGTGCAAGACTGACAATACATAACCGGACACTGAGCACTCCTCTTTACACAACAATGACAGGTGATCTTGATCTGTATGGGAGTGCTAATTTATGGGGTGAATAGAGTCCTAGGCTGCCATTCAAGAGGATCAGGTTTTGAGTCAATTTACTACTGTTTCAAAACTTCCCACATTTTGTTCATCCCCACTTAGCCTGCAGCTTTTGGAAGACACACTATCAACTGTTGATCCTGTTTACCTAGGTATATGCTAGAGAAAATTAAAGATCCCAAACAGAAGGTCAATGTATTGTGCACTCACTAACACTAGGGAAGGAATTGTGAAAATAAACCACACCTGTGTTAGCCTTAGACAGGTTTACTTAGAGTTGTGATTATGACACACCCTTTACGGCAACTATGAAGTCTTATAAGAGCGATTGAGGAACATAACATGTGCACATCTCAGTTTCCATTAAAACAAATTACACAAATAGAGATTCTTAGTATTAAATTCCAGAAATGGGGTAACTTTGTTCAACTACCATATATCAGATTGTTTGGTAAAACAGTTCATCAACATTATTTAAATAAATAATTTATGAAAAGTGCAGACATGTAAAGAAAAATATAACTTCAAGTTGACAACATTGATATTCTCAAAATGAAATTATTGTGGCATCAAGCTATCGCAAAGTTAAAGGAAACGTAAGAAAATGACTTTAATAAAAAACAATTGATTAAAATTAATCAATGCACTCTTGACAGTACCTTAAACATGCTGAAGCTTCATAGCAGGAGAAAAGGAAGGCTAGAACAAACTTAATGACACTATAAATGATTTATTCAGGTGCCGGCCAGGACTCAGGTTTACAGTTTTTTTTTTACAGAACTGTAAAGAACTGGAACGGACTACCTCAAATAGTTGTGATTGCATTGCAGCGTCAGTGGATGCTTTTAAAACTAGACTGGGCAGACAAATTAAAGGTCCTGTAGTGCTTTCGCCCATGCCCCCCACCTCCATACCCCCCATAATGGCTTAATGACCTTCGTGTTTTTGTCAATTATTATATAGACATATGAAGTAGACAGTCCATTATAGAGCTTCAATCAGAATTACTTCAATCTGTCAACTAGATTCTAACAATCCCATACATAACCCTAAAGTAGCTAACTGCTAATTATGTGATACAGTACATAGGTATTGTACAGAGCAGCTCTTAATGTCACACACACCCAGATCGGTAGACCATAATCGGAGCCTCAGGCTTTGTTAGAGACCAGGTCTGAGCTGAAAGGACCACATACATTTGATAGTAAGTGTCAATGCTTGACTGACAGACCAGAGATTGGATGACAGTGACAGGCATAAAAGTGCTTATATAAATCACTTCCTTGCAGGCTGCCACAGGCACAGAAGGGGGGGGAGTGATCCCACAGGAGGGGTGATCCCACAGGAGGGGTGATCTCACTCCCATTAGATATCTACAGAGGTTGTCACAGTTGCTTGCAAAGTGTCATTTAGTTTTTTCCTAAATCACAAAATTAACCATTTAATAATAATTAATCTTCTATCACAACAAAATCCTTGGAAACCTGGGGACGATTTCACTAACATAACATTTGAGCTGATAGTATTAAATGGAATCAGTTGTTAAATTTGTGGAGCGATTTCACTAACATAACATTTGAGCTGATAACATTAAATGGAATCAGTTGTTAAATTTGTGGAGCTTTTTCAAAATACAAAAAGCCATCACCATATCACTGAGGACACTATTTCCATGAGACACCAGTGAAACTGTCCTGGTGGCGCACCTTGGTGTTGACAGTTTTTAGCATATACAAAATAACTGTTAATGAGTGGGCTATTGAACTGATATGAATGTTAGTGAAATTGTCCAAAGATGTTAGAGGTGCATAAAAACTAGAAGGCTGGACAGGCTGAAAATAATACCAGGGCGCTAAGGAGGGAGGGGGGGGGGTAAGCAGAGATAACGAAAGTATTTAAATTAACACCATATTATGTTTCAACTAACCTAACATTAACGTGCACTGGAATACAAAAAGTTGGCATGGCAAAAAGAAAGCCTAGGTAGTTACAATGCTTGTTTCAACTTTTCACTAACATATACCTGCAGTTATAAGTCATGCACATTAGGAAAGAATAAGGCACTACCTTAAGTTCTAGCACACTGTTGGGTAGAGTTATATGACAGCAAATATCGCAATAGAAGATGAATACATTAACTAATCTTAAACAACAAAAACAGTTCAAATTAGTACAATTTTACAAAACACAAATATCTGATTAAATCTTACTGGTACAATGACACCTCTGTCTTTGGGTTATTATTACCCAACAGTACATTACAGACAAAAAGGTAGATGTTTGGACAAATAATAATCGGCATGCCTTCTTTCACAGACGAAGCATTATCACCTTGGCTAGTAGACATCTACATTAACATGGAGGACTTGTGTAACATATCCTATCTGCAAAGTAGCTGGCAGCCTGGCAACTGCTGACAGCAATGTCCGTACATCAGCTGCAAGGTCAAAATATTGTCACCCCTGTGAAGAGCAGTCAGTGCAACACCTTCATAAAATATTAGTCACACAATTACTTGTTTTTTTTTAATTCTGAAAAAAATTCAACTAGCATTTCTAAGATACACACAAGTAGTTACACATGAATGGATACATTGTTATTAGACCATTCAGATTTTTTTGTAAAAAATCATCTAAAAATAATAAGTAAACATAATTTTGTTTTGTTATCTGAACAAGCATGCATAAACAGTAACTAGGAACAGGTGTTACGCTGCTGCAAAATTCACCAAACAAACCTGCCCATTGAAATTAATCTTGTAATTAGCCACATGTGTTTACCAAAGACACATAACTTGAATAACTTACAGGATTAATCACTGTATGATTATCAGATTATTTTCAACCTAATCCTATCCAAGTGGCATATTAAACAAAATGTGAAAACATGATAACTACAATATAATATAACCAATGACAGATTCAAAGAAATTAGCATGAAGGGGACTCTGGCATTCAGTAAATATTTAGGAGCCAGATAAACTGCAGTATCGGACTGCGGCTAACTAAATCTGACATGGAGACAAGCTAAAAAGTGTGATAAATCCCATACTGGAGCACGTATTAAGCAGGGAAGTTGTTAGTGCAGGATGGCAAACGTCAATTACAGGCCAGTCACACCCGCTCTCCCCTGACTTTACCCCCCTTCCCTGAGTACAACTGCCAGGAAATTAAGACACAAGACATAAGTTCTTTTCTTAGATCAGCCAGAATGTCACATTATATATATATATATATATATATATATATATAGCCACATTGCCTCCTGCAGTATCACTGCCTACTACAATACATTCAAAGGTAATCCTTTTAAAAATGTTTTAAAAATTATATACGGTCAACTATATCATTATTGGACACCCAGAAAACTGGATATGGTGTCAACAAGGCAGTTGACACAATACAACAAAACACAAAACAACAAAACACCCATATATATATATATATATATATATACAACTAACCATCCAGACAACTAAGGCAACATTTGTACAGCTTGTCAATATGGTAAGTGTGATACTCCATATTTTGTCCATAAATTTCCTGTGGTACTTCACAACTAAACATCCAGATAACTAAACACTTGACATCAGACAGCTAAACATCTAGACAAGTAAACACATAGACAACTTAACACTTGGTGCCAGACAACTAAATATCAAGACATGTGAATACCCAGACAAATTAAAAAACTATGCAACAGCGCTCTTGATGCCAGTCAACTAAACACACTGACAACAAAACATCAAAACAACTAAACATCCAGACAACTAAGTACTTTACACAAGACAATGAAACACTCAGATAACTGAACACCACAAAATTACAGCAGACATCAAACTGCTGAACATCTAGACTGGCTAGACACCCAGACAAAGTCAACATCATGTCTGGACATCAGAAAACTAAACAGTGGTCAGACAATAAGGCACAAAACAATTGGGGAACTGATCACTAGTGTAACTAGACATGAAACAAACAACACCAGGACATCAAACAAATAGACAAGAGACAACATGACACAGCCAACTGGACATCCATGCAAGTCAACTGGACATCAAGCATTGGGACAACAGACTACTGGACAGTCAGACAAAAGCATGGCCCTAAAGACGCAGAACTACTAACAAGAGGAACAATACGGTTGTCATACAATCTACCATGAATCTGCTATTCAATTACTTCACTGTAAGAATATTGAATGTACATAACAAACTATACACAGACTTCAGTCTCCTAACCTCACACTATCCACAAGTCTTAGGTGTCAAATGGTTCATGTCTATGACCTAATCTACAGTTCTTGTATTGATCTATACTAATAACATCATTGGTAGAACTCCTTCAAACCCTGTAACCACACATACGTCAAAAGACACAAATTTGACATTTCCTGTGACAAAATAAACATGTCACAGGTAAGACTAACTGCGAAGTAACATTTCTTACAACAAAAGTTGTCATTAACATAAAATATGTAGACAGAAAAGTGTATGTGAAACACGGCTGAGCCAGTCAAGTTCCCACAGCCACCCTAGAAACAGCACTGCACTGTCAAAGTGTCTTAGAGAAACTCAAGTCAAGTGATACCATACCTCCATCGTGATTGAAGTCAACATTAAAGTTGAGAGCCGGACATTTCTGTTGACGGAACGTCTAGCATGAGCCACGGCAAGCTACTGCGGCTGTACCCTCAGCCATTGACAACTGACTCACTGGGACAGATAAAAACTTGCCCAGAAGTGTCCTTCATTCCGAGAACGGCTAAAAATAACTTTGCCGCAGTTGCCAAGAAGTGCTGCTGTGCTCCTGGTGTGCCCATGTGCCCTGTGAGTGTGTGCTCTATTACCTCCAGAGGCCTGATGCATGGAGCTGTCTCCTGTAGCCAATTAAAAGACCAGGGCCACTCTGGCTGCACTTCAGTATCACTGCGACCTAGGTAGATGGTGTGATGGAGGTCACCAACCAGCCTTTCTGCCACACCCACTCCTAGCCTGTGGTGATCTACAAAGGATCCCTGCTCAATATGTCACATCTGTTACAAACACAATTTAGTTGTCCTGAAACTCAATCGAGCACTGTCAGTCATCACCCACAGTGGGGACGGGTATGATGGTCATAATGGCAAATTCACCAAGGCCATTGACCAAACCTTCCTAATATCCTTTGGGATGAGACCAGCACATAAATCACTCATTGTCCAAGACAAATGTGGTCGAATACAATTTCACATGTATCTATTATTCAAAACAGGTAACTAGAGTAAAAAATGAAGACCTACTAATAATGTAATTAAGTTAAATAATTGATTATCCATTGGATTAGTCCCTCATTGATTGTCCTCAGTTAATATTTATCCATGCGTGACAAGCAATTCCTGCAGGGGGTTCAGCTACTGCATGGCTGGTGGGTGTCTTGCTGTCTTTTCATTAGTGGGGCCCATGTAATCATCCTTCTTTCAGCCACATCAATATTTGGGTAAGCATGGTAACCTGAAACCATCTCCACTGAGAGCCATGGGGAAACCTACAGAGAAATGTCCTTCTAAAGGACAGTCCACACACTATGCCTTCACATGTTCAATTAAGTTGCCGATAAATCAATAATGTGGCCCCATGCCTCAAGACAGATAACACTTTAATGCCATATGGTTATGTTAATGAGTGTATATGGCTGATTCATATTTCTTGTTGTGCCTGTATGACTGACGGTAGGACCGCCCCATGACAGGATGTCTGCCCACCAGCCGTCCTCAAGGGTAATTTCACGAGTACCACTATGGCCCAGGACGCCAGTGATATTAAAACCATGTAATATGCCGCAGCTGTGTAGGTCTCTACACAATCCCCTGACGTAAACGCGGCAAGCTTTCATCATATTGATTTTGACATCTGCAACTGTCATGCTTTTGACAAAGCCAGCCGGTCTCGCCGCGACACGGTGACGACCCCGTACTATGTCCAGTGCACGTGTGACTCCTACAGTTTGTGTTGTCGAGACACGCACCACAGATTCCGTTGCATATAACATAAGAAAAGACGCCGCACGCAGTCAAATTAACGGATCAATTCATGCATGTCATTCTGTCACCCGTGCGTCAACACGCTGACGACTTCAGCTGCGCCAACGTAGAACGACTGGACACCTTTTCTAATTTTGCCACACAGTAATGCAAATAAAACATTATAACAGACACTTAAAAAACTATATATCACTGTACGAGTGGTCCACAATATTTTGCAACCCGCAATGATTGTCCTGTCAAAATGATGAATAAACGCAACGCCAAACTCAGATCGTACTTACCGCTGCCATGATCACATGTTGCTAATCGGTTCGCCAACATCAATAACAACATTGTGCGACATTCTTGCAAATACGCATAGGAAGGTCGCAAACACTATTCGTTTAGAGCATCACTATCCAAACGATTTCCTAGAATTAGAAGCCTTAATAAATTGCACAATAAAAAATTAGAAGGATGAACACATTCCATATTATGTCGTAAAAGTGATTTGAACCCATTTCTGATATGTCGCGGGATTCAAAACATTTCGCACGTTGTTTGTCAACAGATTCACGCATTTAAGTCGATATTAAAAATAATATATATTCGTAGATGTGTCACATACCACAGTTGAGTTACTGAACAACGTAGGTAAGATATATATGTTGGTTACTTGTGAAATATAATGTATAATGGCCGCATCGGAATTCACAGACTCGGCGTAGTAGCAGACGAACATGTATGAGCATGTTACTGTTAGCAACGAAGTTACGACCACGACTAAAGTAGTCCATCTGTCATGTTTATAGCCACCCTTAATTGTTTGTAATGGCCTATGATTAGATGGAACTGACATAACAATGTTTCTTGCTTGCTTTATTTAAAATTATGTTTTGTTTTCACTAATTTTTAGATTCCCTCAGCCTCAGGCCCAGATCGATGACGATGTCAACGACAATTTCACATATTTATGTGAAATGATCAAATCGTGTCATAGATACGGAACATCGGTTAATGAGTGATGTTGGCAGCGTTGCAGTTTGACAGTTACTTGTGTGTGCAATCATGTTGTCAGCAAACAATAATAACAATGGTAAGTACAAACATTTAATTGGAAAATGTTAATGTAACTATACCCCTGCCCCAGATACAGCTTTCATATACATAAAATAATCATCAAGGCAGTAAAATAGTATATATATAATTTAGAATGTTCAATGTAATTCTAACCAAATTATAGATGCTTAGGGCTTGGTTAATCAAAAACAGTTCTGTGATATGACATGTTCAGTGTAAACTTGTCAACTTAATACATTCCATTTCCAGTTTGGTTAACTTTGAAGTGCTCTCATGCTATGTCATCATCTTAACTAGTGACAGTAGTTTGATTACAGACTTGTGTAATTCTGTGACATGTTTCAAACAGTGGTTGTTGTCAAAAGTTTCACAAGCTTGCAACTTCCTTATATTGTGACTTCGACCTATATCCAATCCTTCAGTATACTGGTCTAGTCAGTTTCTGTTGTATGCAATCATAATATGTTTTCACTAACAATTTTTGAAATCATTCTGAAACAGTTCAGATAGTATTAATCAGAACTGCTTATTTCATCAATTGGATGGAAACAAAGCGTTAACTGTTGCTCATGTTCAAAATCATTGACTGTACGACAAGACACAACACATTAACTGTACAAACACCACAGGCTGTTCAATGACTTTCCTCTGTCCTTAGTGTGAACAGTTGCTTACAATTCTGTCGGATAAATTGAAATATTACGGATGTTTACATTGGTGGCACCGATATGTCACATGATCTGCGTTCGCTATAAAATATTCCTTAAAAACCTCTGCCTCGTTTCAATTTGAGAAAAATAACTTTGTTGCAAGTTTGTAGATCTTCTTTGTTCCCAGTGACCAATACATCTGACTCAAAACATATCTAATGTGAGATCCAGCAAAATATTAAAATGCAGCAGAACCCTAGATACGACAGAAACCCGCAGGTGACTGTATGCCATTACATCCACATTTATTCACATAAATTTCAGTCTTACAGTCTTTGTTTGGTATGTGAAATTTTAGTTTGTGTAAGTTAGGAATAGTGAAGTATTTCTGAATATTGCACTTAGTTTTACTAATTAAGTTTTAGCATCACCAGAAAATACATCTACATGTTCTGACCATTTTATGTAACAAAGTGTCATTACGCCAACTGTCATGTGCTATTGTTATTTGAACTTTTTGAAACAAATATTTTGTCGTAGTATGTGATATGTTATATATATACATTTGATTACTTATTCAAACTATTTGCATTCCAGCAGGAGTAGAATTCATGCGACTGAAGGCTGAGCTTGGTGCATTGAACGAACAACTCTCACAATGTCAGGTAATTATATTAATGTGAATGTGAAGCAAAACATGGTCATACCAAGAGCTTCTACCTGTATGTCAACAAGCCTTTGTTAAACATGTGTGGCACATTATATTTTGTTTAATGTCAACTTGGGCAAAAAAGTCTATCAACTTAGGCTATTTCTTGGATAAACACATTACAAATAAGAAGGTTCTACAAAGTATTCAGAAAGAAGAGGATGACAGCAGATACAGTTGTTGGAAATGATAAGAAGACAGTTGCAATTTCTAGGGAACATATTATATTTAGAAACAGAAATATTTCTATCAGTGTTATCATAACCAAACTTCTATCTCCTCTCAATCTCCCGGTCTCTAATGTTGTCAAACCACATTCTATTAGACGCATTTCGTAATTAAGATCTCTCAGTTTTGGTATAATTTTTAGTCGCTCTCCTCTACTCTTTCTAGCATATCTACGTCTTTCTTGCGATACGGCCTTCACGCTTGTATACGATAAAGTACACAAATGTAGCAAAAACAATGGTGTGTAAGCACTGTAAGGTAACGGGCTGAACAAAATGTGCAAGACCAGTTTGGGGTAAGCAGTTTGTTTTGATTTCCTTACGTTTAGTGTTGAATGGTAGGTATAAAAATATACAATGGTTTATAGGAACATAACATACATTCATATGGGTATGTCTAAGTCAGTCTATGATATTTGGATGTGTATTATACTACTGTTTTCTAGTTGTGTCACAGTATAACTTCCTAAAATGTGTGTAAAACAAAGAAAATGAATATTGTATGGGGTAATATACCAGTAGATATGTTAGAGTAATATAGATGTGTTGTTAGAATAATATAGATGTGTTGTTAGAATAATATAGATGTGTTCTTAATATAATATAGATGTGTTGTTAGAATAATATAGATGTGCTGTTAGGATAATATAGATGTGTTGTTAGAATAATGTAGATGTGTTGTTAGAATAATATAGATGTGTTGTTAGAACAAATGATACAGTTCACATCAATGCATTTCAAGCAAATCAGGCCATCTTCTTACAAATACCTCCTTGGACAATATTAGATAAAAAAAGCGGTTTCATGTCCCCGACTCCATTCCTATTAGCTACTGCTTCTTAAATTTATTATTATTTACTATTGAAAAAAGAAATTATAATTTTAAAATCTTTTTCGGTTCTGTGAAGAAATATCGTTCCAAAAGCCACCATACCATGTAGTGTTAGACTCTTTCAAATCATGCTTTATGTCTGATATGGTGTGAGCGCTATGGTGTAGAGCTACAACCGTACACGTACGTCTTCTACAGAGTTTATAATAAGAGCGACGAGCATTTACTTAAATGTCCTGCACTGATCGCCTAAGACATCAACAAACATTGCAAAAGTAATTAAATAATAACAGCTTCCTTGTTCTGATAGTCTTTTTTCCCAATTTAAGTCCGGATGAGAACTACAAATTTTTTAGTTAGCCTTAGCAGAAACTGATCATCCTGTTGAAATGTGATCATAATAAAATCTAACGTAGCAATCACAAAATTAATGCAAATAATTCATAAATATAAGAATTCCCCGTACAAGAAGAAAATAGGCTCACATTACACATAAAATTTAATATTTTATGACATGTCCCGTGCAGCCACTATTGGCTAGTGACGACTTCTTGTATTTAAAATAAGTGTGTCATGTGCTGCCATCTAGTGACCATGGCACTTACTTAAGCTTGATGTTATTCAGTTGTTCAAGGGAAATGTCAATAATATCATGTTTCATGTTTCGAATGAGAAACATACATTGTCGGAAGTGTGAACATCTGTATCTACTTTTGACAAATGTGTTCAGAAAAAATGTTAGCTGAGTTTCCAGCCAAACTGTTAGCCAAGTTACTTCTCACAGAAGCTCGTCATTTAGAGAACATTGAACTTTCATGTGATTTGCTGGTTTTGTTATGTCACGTTGAGATCAAAATGAAGTATAGAAACGTATGAAGTAGGCTGAACATGTGGGACAGGCTGTCAGTATTTTGACTTAAGTGTACCAGCAGGAGACTTCCAGGAAGGTCAAGGACATTTTGAGTGATGACAAATGAATATGAATACTTTAAATTCAAATAAAAACCAAAAGTAAAAATTTGGTATACATGTGATTATTGTGATCATTTTACTACACTGATGATGCCTTTTAGTTTTTACTCATCCCTGTTCATGATATACTTAAAAATTCTGGGTTGTACTTCTTAGCTCGAGTTCCATGAAAGAATTGTGAATTCATAACTCAAGAGTTTTGTGTAAATATGGCAATTTTATTTGGCAGCAATGCTGCCACTTACAGAATATCAAAGAACAAAATAACATGGTGAAAATATAGTATTATGATGTTAGGCTTCCACATGGACTATGTAATTCTTTTAGTAGGTCAATTCAGTATTGGGTATATTAGATAATATTTACCCAGATATTCCATGAACAGGAATGTTTATCCACCATATTTACGGAAAACTTGGGGGGGTGAATTTGCAAGTCTGTCAAGAATATCAGTCCTAGGGTTTAGTCACAAAAATAGTAAGTTTTATTGTGACATTGTTTCTATAATTGCAGGCAGACAAGGAGTTTGTTTGGTCGTTGTGGAAGAGACTCCAAGTGGCGTCACCTGACATCACTCAGACCATCTCATTGGTCATTCAGAGGTGACCTGTATGATCAAATGATGTTACCTTATAAATTTACCACTGATGCTACAAAATTATGCTAAAATAAATTCTAGTCTAATGGTTTCCGCAATGATTGATGTGCATAGTGGGTATACCATTAATTTCCTGCTTTTTCAGTTTGCTGCATTGTAAGTCAAATGAATAAAATTTTATGTTGTGTGCCATTGCAGATTCTTGTGTCAATTTGACAAATTGTCACCAGAATATGTCACTGCAGTTTACTACCGAAGTGTCACTCCCGGTAATGTGTCAACATGAACATTTTTTAAGTGTACTTACCTTTTGTAATTGTTTGTTGCCGGTCACTATCATGCATGCATGTTGTTTGTGTGTGCACAGGGAGCATGAGAAGGCGGAATACAGGAACAGGGAGGTGTTGGAGGTTCTGCAGTCAAAGGATGTAACCATTGACAAGCTGCAGAGGACATCCAGTCTACAGGCCAAACAGCTCGCACAACTGTCACGCAGGTGTGTGTGCCGCTCTGTACGTGCCACATGTACATACATGTTTGGGAGTGTGTGTTTAAATGAGTATATGTGTATGTGCACACCTATTTGAGAGTGTGAGAGTGTATGTGAGAGTGGCTGTGTGTGAGTGTATGTGAATGTGAGAGAGAGTTTACGTGCACCTGCTTGGATATCTGTCAGTGAATGGGTGTGAGTGAATGTGTGTGTGCATGCATGTGTTTGAGGTTGTACGTATGTTTGATTGTTTGTGCACAAAAACACATTAATATCTGTATTTTGTATTTAAATACGCTAACCTTGTATTAAGCAATTCTACGAAGCTCTATTTTGAATTCGATTGCAGTAGTTAAATTTTAGTAACACAGGTTTTGTAGCAGCAGGTGGAAAGACGTGCTTGATGTTGTGTCATAATTTCATCTTGATGCAGGACAGCGGAGTTGGAGGAAGAAAGAGAGAAGCTGCTTGCATCCAATTATGACCTTCAACATATGCAGAAGATGCTTCAGGACAAGGTGACCTTGAAAATACAATGCCACCGTAAAGATGGAGGGTGCATTGTTAACTCTAGTGTACTGTTTCATATATTATATCAATAAAATTGTCTGCTGACTAACCTATTAATACTGTCCATTAAAACCTTACCTTTGTTTTAGATAATTTGTGTGTTGTGTGTTTCAGATTTCTTGTACTCTTTGATATTGTAGCAACATACATAGTTACAACAATGATGTATGATACACAAAATTACACATCATGCATGAACAATGACATATCGCTCTAGGACCCTATTGTCATATTTTGTAGGACATGGAATCACAATACACATTTGTAAGTTTCTTTTTACACTGATGTTAACTTCTCAACTGTCCCACTTTTAACATACAATTGGATAGTTACAAGGAGCGATTCAATTTTCTGCATCCACATGAAAAAAACACATCCACATAGATCTGTACATATGGAAATTCCACTCTTGTTAATTTCCACTAGGCATTATATCCAATGTTTTATCATACACAGCATGCCATTTCTGTAGATATTGAATCGTAGCATTAGTCAACATTAACGGATAGCTGAAATTATTAAAGGGCAGAGTTTGTTGTAAAAAATAACAAAAATACTTTTAATGAGAAAGATATTAATCCCGATAATGTGTAATTTGCAGCTTGACTGTGAAGAAAGGACCTCTGCCAGTCGAATGGCAGTTCGGGACTTGGATAAGGAAAATCTTGGTAAGATAAACATTGTCACTTTGGGAGCAATTTTGATGAAAACAATCGTGCATGTCACTGCAATAACCCTGAAAGAGCCATTGGATTGAAACTGAGGAAATCTCATTGAAGTTTGACAATGATAGTTCAGTGAATGGGACAGGAGCAATACTGTTGAATAGATTTCAAGGCAGAAAACCCTTAATGTTCCAGTGGAGTGACAGTAGAGACATCTAGTGACCACTTTTGAAGATAAAACTAATTATTTTGGGATGTCACTCTGTGTCGCATATGTCACACTTATAAATATATGTGTCCAGCCAAAATAAATTCTCTATGACTTACAATGTTTCTTAAATTTCTTTTTCTAGAAATCAACTGAGGAAGGGTTCAGTGGCAGAACATTTTTTTTAAATGTTCGTTTGGCTAATTTCCTTTTTTCAGAGAGACTAGTACACCTACTGCCCAAAACTATTGTCTTGAAAAACAATGCAAGATTTTCACATCAATAACTCAACAATGGGTGGGAATAGATAGCTAGTTTTTCACCCAAATATACCTTGAAGTATATAGTCAATGTAAACAAAATAAAATGAGGCCTTATACGTTTATACATTTTTATGCCAAAATACCACCATTTTTAGGTCTTCAAGTAGCTACAGAAGAGGCAAATCTTGATGAAACTTGCTAAAGTTATCTTTCCAGACAGATAAGACTATGTTTTATCCCTAATAAAAAAAGGGATATTTTAATAACTAAATGACAAAGTGCAGAAGTTTAGAAAATGAAAGTGTTCCATCTTTCGTTACTTCACCCATATGCCAAATTGTTATGATGCATTTAATAGTTATTAGTAAAAAATGTATGTACCAGTTGTTCTGAAACATGTGCTTACTTATCTGAATTTAGGGCCATGGTCAAATTATCCTCTAAATACGCCACTCTGGTGGCAAGGCAACACCTTTTATGGAAAGAAAAGTAAATATTGTATTTGTTGCCAGGCTTTAAGTTAAATCCTCACACTGACTTTTCACATAAATCGTTGACACTGTGGCAGGCAAAGACTTTATTTAAAACTGCATTCATGCTTTGAAACATTACCATTGTTAAATTAAATGCTTTCAAATAAACCCCCAATTTTTTTGTTTGTTCACTTAATGGTGATAAGAAATGACATGATATTGTACAAGTGTAAACATAGCAAGTTTCATGACAGTGCTTTCCTGCACAAAATCAAAGATGGCAGCTGATTGTAAAAAAATTGTATGTACCATAAGATGCACCTTTTTACAGAATGATTTCTACTAGAATCTGCAAACCTTTTATTTGGCCTGATGGAGTTGTGACTGAAATCAAATCCATTGTTGTCAGATCTGAAGCAGCAGATGTCGAAGCTGGAGACAGAGTTTCAGACGGTGAAGAAAGAGAACAAAGAGTTGCTGCAGATGAGTGAATCCCAGAAACTCAGAAGCAAGGTCAGTGTCGCACGGTGTTGATATCAAATGGCACATTTGCAAATTGCATTCCACTGTAATTATATGAAATGGTGGAGTAGCGCAAATGATTGGATAAGGTCATAGGCCACGTCCGATCATTTGTGCCATTCCACCAACTATTAGTAATAATTACAGCAGGTTGCAAATCACAAATGTGCCATGGCATATTTCTTTGACCAGTGGCTTTGAGCAAATTCTAAATTGAGGACTATGTTCTCAGTCAGTTGTCATTCCAACTGGAGTATTCGTCCATTATTTTTTAATCTACAAAGATTGGTTTTGTTTGTAGAGCTTGAAGTCGGATCATGAAGAGGTCCAGCACAATTATGACCACATTATGAGCGAGGTGGGTAGATAACATCACACAGCACCGATAGAATAACATTATGAGCGAGGTGGGTAGATAACATCACACAACATTGGTAGAATAACAATATGAGCGAGGTGGGTGGATAACATCACACAGCACTGGTAGAATAACATTATGAGCGAGGTGGGTGGATAACATCACACAGCACTCGTAGAATAACATTATGAGCGAGGTGGGTGGATAACATCACATAGCACTCATAGAATAACATTATGAGCGAGGTGGGTGGATAACATCACATAGCACTGGTAGAATAGCATTATGAGCGAGGTGGGTGGATAACATCACGTAGCACTGGTAGAATAACATTATGAGCGAGGTGGGTGGATAACATCACACAGCACTGGTAGAATAACATTATGAGCGAGGTGGGTAGATAACATCACACAGCATTGGTAGAATAACAATATGAGCGAGGTGGGTGGATAACATCACACAGCACTGGTAGAATAACATTATGAGTGAGGTGGGTAGATAACATCACACAGCACTGGTAGAATAACAATATGAGCGAGGTGGGTGGATAACATCACACGGCACCCATAGAATAACATTATGAGCGAGGTGGGTGGATAACATCACACAGCACTCGTAGAATAACATTATGAGCGAGGTGGGTGGATAACATCACATAGCACTGGCAGAATAGCATTATGAGCGAGGTGGGTGGATAACATCACATAGCACTGGTAGAATAACATTATGAGCAAGGTGGGTGGATAACATCACGTAGCAATGGTAGAATAACATTATGAGCGAGGTGGGTGGATAACATCACGTAGCACTGGTAGAATAACATTATGAGCGAGGTGGGTGGATAACATCACACAGCACTGGTAGAATAACATTATGAGCGAGGTGAGTGGATAACATCACACAGCACTGGTAGAATAACATTATGAACGAGGTGGGTGGATAACATCACACAGCACCCGTAGAATAACATGTTTCAAAGAACCAGAATAATATCAAATTAATTTTGACACCACATATCTCAATAAAAAATATTTATTCAGGGTTATATACAAATAAAAATTAAAAATATCGTCAGGCATAGTTGTAGTTTAGAATAAATTATATGACAATTACACACCCAACTGCCCCCAGTTTATGCAAACAAATTCTTTTAAATATATCCAATATGTGAATGTTTACCTTGTAAAGGCTTTCGTCCATTTATGTTGTAATTTTAATGGTACACATGCACTTGTCTAAGTATTAAAATGATGTTCTACATTACATAATAAATACATTTCCTGTGAAATTTGTTTAAATACATTAAAATATTCTAATTACCATGATACAATGTAACAGTTGTAAGTCTGAAATTTCTCGTACACGTGATTATTTTGGTTCAGGTATTTTGTTTACATTATATTTGGAGGCTACATACTTTTCATACATCTAAAGGATAAGCCCTTCCTGGCCTTGATCAACTTTGTTCGCAGGAAATTGTTGACAGATGACATGCTTTTATTACAAAACATGTCAGACTTTGTGCCTTTGATCTATCATCAGCCTTTTGACGTTGGGTGTCTCTCCCATCTCTATATTAATAAGCATATGGTAACATTGGCGCATTGTAAAAATATCTTGCAGGCACTGAGGTCCACTCACCTCTTTCTATGTTTATTCGCTAACTTGGACCATTGGCCTCTGATCTACCAACTGACGATGTGTTTAAAAACACAATTGTTAGTCAGAGTTATTTATTTAGGCGGTTTGTAGCATTTAGTTGACATTCGCGGATGGCCAAAATGTACAGCGGAACACACAGTTTGTTGTTGAGAAAAATTCACACTTTATATTCGATTTCTGAACTCCTCAGTAAACGTAGACCTCCACTATGAGTTACCAGCTGTGCTGTGATGTTTTCTACAGCTCAGTGATGCCAAGAAACGACTGCGGCAGTCAGAACAGAAGCAGAAGGAAGCAACTCGGGAGGCCAATGCAAAGAGCAGGGAACTAGAGTTGATCAGGTATTGTTTCTTTCTCATTTTCTTCTTCCTTGTGATCCCTTGTGAGGTGGGAGCCACATCTCTTGGTCCATCCCACCCTCTCGATGCGACTTCTGTGCTGCCGTTTCAAACCTTGGGCAAGTTCATTCACTCTACATTGCGTCAGTTCACTGAGCTTTATGAATGAGTACCTGGCTATAGACAGTGGTGGATATTTGTCTAAGAATAGTCTTTGCACATTAACTCAGAGTTACTGAATACTTTGGAGAGAAGTCAAGACGGTTTTCTTTGGCAGGAAGTAAAGTGTATAGTGCTTTGAGCAGTCTCTCTTCTCACTGTCTCCTCTTTAATTTTGGTCTTTCTCTTATACTGACCCTCTTCTGTTTTCCTTGTTGTCCTTGTCAATCTGACCTCTCTCATTCTCTGTGTGTGACCTGCCCATCTGTGGTCAACTACTTTCATTTTCCGGTGTTTCTTCACTCGGATCATATCTCTCAGTTCTCCTATTTTAATTTTATTTTCTCGTGTCACTGCATAATTACTGCCAAATGATTGACTCTTAAAAATATATACAACATGTACATGAAGGAAAAAATGGTCAGACCCATACCTTTGTTTCCAGGATGAAATTGTCAAATTCATTTTCTATGAATGAATCTTATTTTCTAAGAATAAGTTCTTAACAAATGTTCAGCGTGCAGTGTTTCTTGGTTTCTAGAATCATGCTGTCAGATATGTCTATAGGTTTTGGGAAATGTTGTCAAGTGTATGTTTTGGTTTATAAATTCTAGGAATGATTTGTGACATGTGTCTTGATATTTGAAGATTCATCAAGACATGTGTGGCTTTGTTTCTGGGAAAGAGTTATGAGAGTTATATCTTAGTTTGGAAAAAATGCTGGAATATTGGCATGGACCTTGGTTTCTAGGAAAAAGTTGTTCATTGATTTATAGGAATGACATATCATTTCGTTTCTAGGGAGGAGTTATTGGTTTCTAGGAAGGAGTTGTTTGGTTTCTAGGAAGGAGTTATTTGGTTTCTAGGAAGGAGTTATTGGTTTATAGGGAGGAGTTATTGGTTTCTAGGAAGGAGTTGTTTGGTTTCTATGACGGTGCCATTCTTTGGTTTCAAGGAAGGTGTTTCTTGGCTTCTAGGAATGAGCCATTCTTTGGTTTGTAGGAGTGTGTTTGTTGGTTTCTAGGAAGGAGTTGTCGGACCTGTGGGCGACCCACTCCCAGGCAACAGACCACACAAGTCAGCAGGCAGACCTCATACGACAGCTGCAGACTCTGCACAAGGACACGAGACAAAGTACGACGGTCACTCAGATATACAGTCATGTTTAGTGGCTACACAAAGCCAGTGTCATTTAACTAAACATACCTATCACACCCCACATTAATTAATAACCTTTAACCTAAGGGGAATTTTGAAAAATAAAAGCATTATTTTACTTTGGCGAGAAAATAGATTTAACCCCTGAAAGTTTGGTGCACGAGTTGCAAACCATCAAGGAAAACATTGATATACCCACACATACACACATGCATGCACACACACGCGCACACAGACACACACATACACACCAGCTCAATTATAGTTAGATTGTGATCGAGGGAAACTTTTACTTTCAGGAACATTATGTGGAATGTTAAACAAAAGAGCCTCAGACATCCTGCATGATTCCAATTTTATTTAGTAGCAAAAACATTGTTGTAAGGATATTTTTGTTTCTTCTGCAGTGTTGAAAAACCAAGAAGAGACTTTCACCATGGAGAATGCAGCTCTTCAAACCGTGAGTTTCTCCTTCAAGCCACGCCATATAGATCAGTTTCTGTAACCATTCCAATGCATACAAATGTCAAATTTTTACCTGCAGACTGGTTTGATTTAACAAAAACAAAATAGTTCATTTGCACAAACGACCAATCATCATACAGTCAGTAGATGGGTTAGATTTACTCAAAGTGTGTTCAAAACTAAAACATTCCCACCTATCTTGATATCAGCACGTGATATGAATTGTGTTTTTGCAAGCAGTTGGTTGATCATGACATGTACAGTCTTTAACAGTCACCCCTTCTGCAATAAGAGGGGTGACCATTCTACATGGGGACACCTACTCAGCCTTTTCCCTGCCACACAGGAAAATGTATTAAGTTATATACATATAATGACACACAAACTTTATTGAACATACATAAAGCCTTTAGACTATTCTAATTCCAATATGGCTGCACCCTGCTAAAACACTTGGCCCTGATACAAGGCATGGTTTTTAACTGGCCTTTACAGAGGAGTGAAATGGCCTGAACAGCTTGCTGTTGGTATCGTTAGGTGGGTGGCCGTTCTAGAGGGGTTGTTCTAAAGATAAAACAATGCAGTGGACTGATGTTGGTCTTTGGCAAAGGGGACTCAAGAGGGGACTAATGCATGTGTATTCAGCTGATTGTGTTGTGTTTTTATGTTAGAAACTGAAGAAGATGGAGCAGACGGAAGTTGACTTGAGACAGCAGCATATCTTCTATGAACAGGCGAGTCTATAAACAGTCGAACCTCATTTATCCAATCACCTCCTCATCCCCTGTTGACTGTGACATTCTCATACTCTGCAGTATTCCTAGTTACTGAAAACCCTGACAAACAGTAAACTAAGTCTGATAAATTATATAAATATTATTATGTTAACTGTGCTTAGTCTGATTGTGAAGTCTTGTTATACTAGCTTCCACCCAGCCATGGAGCAACGAACAAAGTGTTTTCTTCTTAATTCATTACCACAGTGAGGCCCTCTGGTGGAGAATGGTTCACCACTTGGTTCTCTCAGGCGGGAGACAAAAAACACTAACAGCATAGCATATAAAACAAATAGATAATTGTAAACAATTACATTACTTTTGTGTTTTTTAAATGCAACATCGCCAGTTGGTAGACCAGAAGCCAATGGGGGCAAGGAAGTGAGTGACTCTAGAAAGAGGCGAGTGAACTCAATGTTCAGTAGGAGATGCACTTACACTGCCTCAAAGTCAGCATACTAATTATGTAAACTAGCAACAATTATAATCTCCAGATGGCGCTACATAGACACAGAAGACGGTTTCCCAAAGCGTTTGTAAATTATGTTTGCTATGGTGCAGATTTGAAAGGTTTCGTGTTAACATGTTACATGTTACGTATATCATCCCCAGTTGATTGACAGATCGTGGAACATTCGCTGAAAAAATGCGTAATGTTATGAACAATCAATTTATGTCTGTCTAACATATGGTATAAAGTTATAAACCCTAAGACCGATAAGAACCCTAATCCAACAGCACATTTGAAAAATAAAGGCATTACTCTTCTTCCAAAGCACTGCAGATTAATCTATGAATGTTTGGTATTCAATATGCAAACCATACACAGAGACAAAATATTAACACCCCCCACCACACAGACACATACATATCCATGCATACATGCGCTGGCTAGATTATAGTTTGATAGTGTTATATAGCAGAAATATAATGATATACATATCAGGTCTATATGTTGACTGCCCGTGTTGTTTGACAGAGTGCAGTGGCTCGAGCATCTGACTTTCAATTGAGAGAACCCAGGCACAAACCTGGCTGTAGACGGTGATGGATAGTTGTGTACGAATCTTCACGCTTTAATTGCAGCATGACTGAATGCTTCTCAGAGAAGTCGAGATGGTGTTCGATTGAACAGGTCCGCCAGGGAGTAAAGTGTAGAACACTTTGAGCCTAAGGACTGGATACAGCACTATATAACATCTTACCTTTACTTTGACTTGTAGAAGATCCAGGAGCAGCAAGACATGATAGTTGACATGAGGAGGAAGCTGACTGATGTGGAGGAGAATCTTCCTGACGATGAACTGCGAGCCTCCAGCAGCTACAAGTTAGTCTCTGTTTTCAACACGTTGATGAGCTCAGGGATGTTCACATCAATCTATGAATTTGTATGTATGGAAACAGCGTGTGGAACGGGGAATACTACTGTAATGACGTCACTTCTGGGAACCTCCTACTCACTGTGCTTGTGTGAATACGATTCCAATCGCAACATGGAGCAATTAAAGTTTCTGCATTGATGTGAAAAAATGCATCTGCCTATGTATGTATGTTACTACGTCTAGTAATTATAACTGGACATTATATTAATTGTTTGGCCGAATATCGCATCTGCATGCTGTTTCCATACATATGGAATCCTAGCTTCAGTTCGCAAAATAGAAAATGTGTAGCATTACGTACGGGTTGGCTAGTAGTTATCACATATTGCAGGGGGATAAATTAATATGGTGGCACCACCTGTTGAGCGGAACAGATACTGATGCACATTGATGCTGTTGTGGATATCATAATTGATATGGTGGCACCACCTGTTGAGTGTAACAGATACTTATGCACAATGATGCTGTTGTGGATGTCAGAATTGATATGGTGGCACCACCTGTTGAGTGGACCAGATACTTATGCACATTGATGCTGTTGTGGATGTCAGAATTGATACGGTGGCACCACCTGTAGAGTGGAACAGATACTTATGCACATTGATGCTGTTGTGGATGTCAGAATTGATACAGTGGCACCACCTGTTGAGTGGAACAGATACTCATGCACATTGATGCTGTTGTGGATATCAGAATTGTGCTGCATATTGAGTAATGTCTTAACAAACATGTCATATCAGTTGAACCTGGTGGCTTTTGGCTGTAGTTTCATTTTGGATCACACAAAATCGCATGTCCCATACCACGTGTTGATAGGGATGGTGGGTAGTTAGAACCAATACAAAATGCTACAGGTTTTTCTGGACTTTGTGTGAACTTACAAAACCACACCTGAATAGACATCTATTCACAGATAAGAAGCACTACCTCAACAATATTCCAACCATTGCCGTTGAATTTTATTTTTTTCATTTAAATTATCAATCACATCTTTTTTCAACATTTTGTTCACCAACTCTTAGTTTTAGATAAGTAGGAAATATAATGCAGTTTTGTTAGTACGTGATGAAGATTGATCTTTTTGAGCATGTTTATTCATGTTAGACATAATGTAAATCTTTCCTGCTTGCAGTGTTGGCTTAAACAACTGTGCATATATTTTGTCGAAAGAAAAACGTTGCTGGTCAAAATTTCCACAAAATGTACGTGTACAACAACGCACATATGCATCAGCCATTTTGAAGGATTGCTGCTAGGCAATAGGTCACATGATGAGTAGATAAATTAAGCACATTACTTGTGTGAACTCTCCAGGTGAATTAATCCTGCCTTGTTTCCTGTCAGGACCAGCTCTCTCTCTGACCATCTCTCGCAGTCCACCCCGATCTGTTCCACTCGTTCCCGTGGACGTCAGCATCAGGTGACATATCGACTCGGTGACGCGAAGACGCGACACAAGTCACCAGGACAGTCATCCAGCCGTAGAGTTGACCAGAGTCCATGCAGTGACCACTTGACGTTTGATGTGAAGATGCTGAGAGAGAGACTCGTGGCAACAGAGAGGAAACTTGACCACTACCATCAGCTGCTCCATGTCAAGGTACAGTTTATTACGACATCATTATGTCACAACGTTTTTATGTACCACGTTTGTGACTTGCAAAGCAGGCATTAAGTTGCAAAAATGGAGTTTTGTACCTTTGTGGATTCCTTAGATCATAAGCTTTAAGATGGTGCCGCATTTGCTGAAATGTCTTCAGTAGTTGTTGATATATTGATAAAATTGAAGCAAACTTTAATAAAGTGACGTTTTGTGAAACACATTTTGATTCATATTGTCAAGAGTATAGGTTCGTTAAAAGTATTTTATTAGTTTGGATTATTTGTTGAGGAAAAAAATGGACACTGAAAGATAAGATTATAAGGCATGTATTTCTGACAAAATCACAAAATTGATTGGACATGACCTAGACAGGTATTTTGGCCCGTGTGTATGTGCGACTTATACCCAGTCTGCTGTGGAATGTCACATTTGTGAATAATTGTTGGTGAACTTGTCTCAATATGTGATGTTGACTGTCGTTATGTGATGTGGACTGTGTCACTATGTCATGTCAATTGTGCCACAGTGTCATGTATACTGTGTCACTATGACATTTGGACTTTAGTGTTATGTCATATGGACTGTCACTGTTATATGCAGATGCAGTATATTACAATGTAATGTTCCCTATGTCACCATGTCACATGTTACTGTGTCACTAGGATGGCGAGTTGAAGGAGCTGAAGGTGGCCCACAACCGTCGCCTAGAGCGTCTCCATTCTGTCGTCACAAACTACAAACTCGTCAAGAAACAACTGCGCATTGTGGAGGAGGAATGTTACGGGTAGGCCACTGCTACTTCCTCTCTCACTGAGAACCACTAGCAAAACACCAAAACACATACACACAGACGCAGAAGATGGTTTCCCAAAGTGTTCCCACCTGATGTTTGTTATACCATAATTTTAGAAGTTTTTTCACAATGCAACTGCCCAAGTAATCGGTAGAGCAGCGAGCAATGTTGTGAAGCATCGACTAACATCCATCTAATGTCCCGTATGAACCCATACATGCTTACATACATATGCCAACTTCAACATAGTTAGGTTCTAAACCGTCGTTCTGTGTCAGATCACACTTCTGGATTCATGTCGCACAAATGACGGGCTGGTCATATGAAATGGTACCACTTAGGATGGTCATGTCACACGAATGACGGGCTAGTCATATGAGATGGTATACCACATAGGTTGGTCATGTCATATGAATGACGAGCTAGTCGTATGAGATGGTTTCACTTAGGTTGGTCATGTCACACGAATGACAGGCTAGTCATATGAGATGGTACCACTTAGGTTGGTCACATCACACCAATGACAGGCTAGTCATATGAGATGGTACCACTTAGGTTGGTCATGTCACACGAATGACAGGATAGTCATATGAGATGGTTTCACTTAGGTTGGTCATGTCACACGAATGACAGGCTAGTCATATGAGATGGTACCACTTAGGTTGGTCATGTCACATGAATGACGGGCTAGTCATATGAGATGGTACCACTTAGGTTGGTCATGTCACATGAATGACAGGCTAGTCATATGAGATGGTACCACTTAGGTCTGGTCATTTGCTATGGAGTGGTTGATCGTCACCACATAGCATGGAAAATAAATTGATGCAGTAGCACTACCTGAAACATGTTAACACAGATTGACTCTAATAGCAATTTTGGATCATTAAGAACTGCCTGCCCCATAGCGTATTGGTGGGGAGATGGGGTTTACACATGCTAAACCATAACACTGTTTTACTTTGCAAACTTGTTAAACCGTCCCTAATGTGTCCATATTTAATTAGTGTTCTTCAAAGCTTCAACGTATTTGTTGCGTCTACTCTATCCTACACACTCATGCTAGTGTCCAGACTTGCATTACTACCACTACACTAACACCCTGAGATATTGGTAAGATACACCTGTGATTCTGCTCAGCTCGGCAAAAGCTGTCTAGAAAAAAACATAAACTGTTGGGTTGTCATGCAGAAGATAACGTAGCTTCGATTACTCAGATTCTGCAAGGTGGCGCCACCACCAGTTGCTCTCTTGGCCACCTCAAGGTAATGTGATCTTCTTATTGCTGTGATCAAGATTATGATCTATATGTCTTCCTTGGGGTAACAACAATAGTTCTTGGCAACACACACCGTGAAGTATGTCATTACACCACAAACATATGTCACTAGCAATGCTCGGTCATTGTCCACAATTTTTATGTTATCAGTTGAACTCTGTTGTTTGTATAGAATGTTCAAATTTTCAAGTTTGGTTTCAGTGTCATTTGATTTCATCATTACTGTGGTTCTATCAATCTCACTTGCGTATATATCACAGCGTCACTGTCACTTTATCACTGCTGAGTTGACCGTGTCACCATTGACAGACCAAAGACGAAGAAGAAGAAGTTGTCACGCTGTCACCCGAAGAGACTTCAGAACGAGGACACAGACCACGTATGGAACGAACTTGCCTTCTTCAAGAATGAGGCAAAGAACCTCGCAATGGACAAGTACGCCACTCAGAGTTATCATAATACTCGCACATGTTTATACACAACTATTTAGTTAAGGTCAAGAACAAAATTTAATATCCCTGAGCTGGATATGAATTATAGAGTTGTAACGATTAATAGACATATCGAGAGGCTGTGGGATGATAAACCGATGCAGACATAGCATATTGCTAAATCACCTGAACTGTTAAAATTATCATTTTACGTTGTGTTAAATAATGAATACTGTCATAATGACCATATGTGTTCTGACGCTGTATGTTTCAAACAGTCTAAAAACCTACAAACAAATGTCTGTAATGTATGTTTCCGGACACCTGTTATTTTGATGTGTTCAAGTACATACAATACATAATGACTGTATGTTTTTGGACACCAAAATAATGTTCTATTGTATGTTTTCGGACAGTTGAAAATTACGTTATTCTTAGGTGTGTGAATACTTACATTATGGTGTATACCACCATTTTAATTTGAGTAACTGTCGTGACACGTATCGCGACGGTACTGTATTGTTACAGTGCTTTTGAATTCCTAGTTTGTTGTTTGATTACACATCGTTCACAGCTGTTTCACTGACTCTCCTTTGGTAGTTGACCTGTCTTCATCTGCACCAAGATATCACACCCACATCATCTGGTTTCTCCCATTCAGCAGAACTGTGTCCTGATCTCTTCCCTCTGACCATTTGTCCTCCTTTTATCCACCCTTTTATGTAATTATTTACGTTTTAGCAGTAGGATATAATTTTACAGGTACATTTATACTATAAACAAGATAAAATCACAAGGTTATCATGAATAAAGAATGTTTATTATTGTCTTAGTGCAAGTTAAGCCTTTAGACCTCAGCCGTTTTTTTTAAAGTCCCTGTTTCCCCACTTGGACTATAACATGAAAATGTGATGTCTGCACATTGAAACATTGTTTCTAATGTGTTTTAAAAACTATTAACTAGATGGTGCCACCACACATACAGTTTTTTGTGTGTTTTTATTGGGCTGGGTTGAATTGAAGTATCAGTCTTAGTGAAGTATCGGTCTTAGTGAAGTATCGGTCTTAGTGAAGGATCGGTCTAGCGTAGTAGCACAGCGGTAAGACCTCCGGACTCTTGACTGAGAGAACGCGAGTTTGAATCGTGTGTGGCGGTGTCGAACCTTGGACAAGTTCATTTACTCTATATTACTCCAGTTCACTCAGCTGTATGAATGAGCACCTGGCTGTACGCAGTGGTGGATATTTGTGTATGAATAGTCTTCGCACATTAATTGCAGCATGGCTGAATGCTTCCCAGAGAAGTCAAGATGACGTTCGATTGAGCAAGTCTGCCAGGGAGTAAAGTGTAAAATACGGTCCTGATGACTGGATACTGCGCTATATAAGAACTTACCTTTACGTCTTCGGACGGGTTTGGCCAACTTGAGGTCTAATGGATTAACAACCAGATTAAGCCTGACCATTAGTTACTGTCACACAGGACTCATGTTGTATGGGGACTGTTGACAAATAGCTCACTAACATTCTTAGGAGCTCCTAAGTCCATTAAGCCTACAATCGATTTCGCTCCTATAACAATGATCTTGTATAGTGAAAACTGTCGACACCAGGGTGCGCCACGGGGACACTGTCAATGGTGTTTCACTGAAATTGTGTCCTCATTAATACACTGGCAGCTTTTTTGCATTTTGAAAACGCTCCATATATTTACAACAGGTTCCGTTTGATGCTGGATTTTCAGGTGATCTCACTGCCGTACGGAGACGGTCCCCTAATGTTTTGAAATGGGATGATGTGGGTTGTAGGATGAACCTTCAGGAGCAGGTGGACACACTCAAGGTACAGGTGTCTCAGGACTCGGCCACCATCTACGAACTACGCACCTGTCTCGAACAGGAGAAAGAAGGTGAGTCCCTGCAATCAATGCATCATTGCATTCTGCTGTCTAACATGTGATGACCTATGATTCTCATATCACAATAAATACATTGCGAACATACTTAATACGTATTAATTCTAGTGTGTGAAAAAGGAAAAAGCACATATGTCGAAAACTATATCACACTGTATATGCATGTATGTATGTATATTGTAATTTGCAGATATGACTATATCACATAAAATATATACGTTAATGTGACTATGTATATATACATGGTTGTATTGTATTGTATTGTATCATGTTGCCAATGTTTGAATAAACGAATCAGTTATTCAGTCACATGACTTGTCGATTAGCAACAAGGTTCGTAAAACAATCAACAAATGGAACACATGGAGCATTCAGACATTCTGTCGTATATTTTGCAAAATTCTGGCCTCAGATGTTTTTATGGTCAAAAATCATGTGAAGGTAAGATCCTGGACTTTGTAATATCCACTTTTTAGGACTGCACAATTTTATTTACACTTCATCTTCTAGCAGACTTGTTCAATGCAACACAACTTGACTTCTCTGGGAAGTATTCAGTCATACTGAAATTACAGCACACAGACCGCTTGGCCGCATATCTACCACTGTCTGTAGACAGGTAGACAGGCACACCGTTACACAGCTGAATGAACAGTAGCAGCATTGAACATTGCCTCCCCACTGTGTAGAATGTTGATGTACCGGTATATACATATATTAAATCAAATTTTCCTTAGATCACAATTACAAAGTTAAACCTACCTCATTGTTTCGACTATCATCGGCTCTCTTCATCAGGAACTGAATTGTGGGAATTTAGTTTTATGCTGCTTGCCAGACGGTGTAGCGAGCAGACTATCCCACGTGTGACTGAGTCGATATCCCCATTAAAAGAGATGCCACCTGGATGCCAAGACCTACCATGAAGTGAAACGATGGAGCTACCGATTCAACCACATGTGGGATAGCCAGCTCACCATGTCATCTGACGAACAGTGGAAAAACTGATTTCCCACAATTTACTTCCTGATGAACACTAGAAGTACTAAGGTGGAGGCTAAGTTTAAGACTTCTTGAAACATATCTAATTAAGCTGGCTTATTTTGACTGATGATTTGTGCTGTATGACACCTTTTATACACATGTTTTATTAATTTATATATATATATATATATTTATTGTATATTATATTTTAATTACTTTTAATATAGTGTATAATTAATTAATATAATTAATCTAGTGTTATATTTAGTGAGATGTATATATTTTTGCTTAAACATTTCTTATGATTCCATGTACGGTTTATAATGTGACTATCAAAGCCAATTGAAATGTTGACGTAAGTCGTGATGTAAAGAAAATTTTATCTAAACTATTCTTCCACCTCGACGAACATTTTCACCACCACCAGTATTTCCGTTGAAGAGCTCCAGTTCCTTGTGGAGCAACAACAGGAGCAACGTAAGAGACAGGAGAAGCTCCGGGCAGCGTCACCTGATCCTAACAACGCCATCCAGAAGGAGATGCAGCAGGAGATTGACAAGACAACTCTCAAAGTACCTACCAAGTTACTCACTTCTGATTAAATCTTAACGTGTGTGACCTGTCACAGCGGACTTGGTATTAAGGGATCATCTCAGATCATCTAGTTCTAGTTGTTCTAGTTAGTTCCAGCTCTTGACAACGGTCTATTAAGCAATGTCTGATATCAGACAAAATTGCTTTCATCCGGCCTCAGCCCCCCACCATGCCCCAAACAAAAGTTTGTAAACACTGATGTGATGTTAACAGTATATTAACAGTATTGGTCCGAAGTGTAACATTTTGATGTTGACAACAGGTGAAACTGCCTCTGATCCCCCTCCCCAAAACGAAAGTAATTTTGTCTGATATTGGACATCGACGTTCTGAGATGATCCCTAAGTCGCACAAATCTGTTCAGCACCCTAGCCAAAGTAGCCATCTAGGTCATATCTCATAACATTTGTGATTTTGTCAGCAATGCATACCTTGTCATCTTATCTTTCAATGTCTGATTTATTTTCCCCGATAACTAATCCAAAACTAATAAAGTACTAAATGTATGCTTGCTCTGTGCATTGATTTTGTTTAACGAACCATTGTTTTAAATGTACATTATCCGAACGTCACTTGTTAAAATGTGCTTAATTTTTATCAAATAGTCAAGAATTACTGAAGATAAACAAATGAGGTGTCATTTTAATTACAATCAGTGGATTAAAAAAATGTACAAAAGTCTATTCCACAATTTTACAACTTAATACCCACTTTTCTGTGGTAGTCTTGGCAGTTTGATTTAGTTTTGCTTGTCTCATGTCAGAATCAATTCATCAAAGATGAAACTGATGTAGATCCACCATGCAGTGCTAAATCGTGTATGCGAATTTGATATTTTGTTTTTAGGAAGTCATACAAACTGTTAAAATGATTACCGAGTTATATAAATCAATGTCCAACATCCTTGTACGAATGAATGGGCGACTGCCCTGTTTTACATGCTTGCCTAAAGGTAAACATTCACTCTTTGTGTTTGGATTCACTATGTTAGTGACTAGCACCTACTCAAAGTTTCTATGTGCTAAAAATATATTTTTGGATAACAACAATTTGTTTCATAGTATATTGCTGTCAAACATGGCTGCTCATAGAATTTTTGAATAACTGTTATATTGATCTTTGCCATAATGGCTGTATTGATTAGAACACCTACAAATAACTAAACTCTCAGCTGTCCAAAAACATACAGTACAAATAAATATTTGTAGTGTCCAAAAACAAAAAGTCATTATTTACTGTACTTATTCGGACAAGTAAAATATTTGTAATAGGTGCCCGAAAACATACAGTAAATCAAATAATTCTTTTTAAAAATTTTAAGGTGTCAAACATAGTTAATACAGTAATTTAAACATGTTTTGGTGCTGTTTTCCAGTTGAAGAAGTTGGCGGGTCGTGTGAGTCAACTACAGGAAGACAACAGGAACTTGGAGAAACAGCAGGCCTCGTGGTTGGAGGACAGGAGGTGGCATTACGGAGAAATAATAATACATTTTTTATACAGCACCCATCCAAATAATTGTTCTTGGTGCTGTACAATGGCTACTACAACTAATTTAATAATATAAAATCATACATATTTTTTAATGTTAATGTCATATACACTGCAGACTCCCTATAAGGGTCTATAGAAGTATATAAATATGACTTAAACTCTATTAATTTATTCAAGACACTAATGTGGAGTACAGTGATGCTGTGGTTAGAGCTTCAGACTCCCAACCGAGTGAACCCGGGTTCAAATACTGTGCTGTAGTGTCGAACCTTGGGCAAGTTTGTTCACTCTACGTTGCTCCAGTCCATTCAGCTGTATGAATGAGTACCTGGCTATAGGCAGTGGTGGATATTTGTGTATGAATAGTCTTTGCGCATTAATTGCAGTGTGGCTGGATGCTTCCCAGCATGTTCGATGGTGTTCGATTGAACAGGTCTGCAAGGGAGTAAAGTTAAAGCGCTTTGAGCAGTCCTGAGGACTGGATACTGCGCTATATAAGAATTTACCTTTACAAATCCGCCTCAAACTGGCAATAAATGATGACATGTGGTCTGAGACTGTGCTGTGTTTTAGGGCCTTAAAAGCTGAAGTGAATTCTCTCCGCCAGACTGACTCAGACCACCGCATGAAGATGGCCGACCTGAACAGAGAGATCGCAAGGTGAGTGACTAGGACAGATTTAAGAGACCTGCAATCTCCTGAAAGTTTCAGCTCTGTAAATTAAGTAAGGATGAAATTATATAATAAAGTACCTGTAGACCCAAGCCTCGCCTGAAATTTATTTAGTCAATACATGTAATTCAGCAGTTTCAATTTTGTATCTTGTTTTTGGTGTATGATTCACTCTGCAGAACAGCCACATATTTAATGTGTAGAAACTCTGTTTAGAAGAAGAGATTCCAAGTTTTCACAACGCAATTTCTTGTCTGATAGAATATTATGTTTTGACTAAGGTACACATGAGCTCAAAACACATGATGGCTTGATCTAATGACCCATGTTATGATTAAAATTATGATACAAATTACATGTGAAAACATGAACTGTTTTGCTATGAAAATTATATTATAATATAAATTGTACCTTGACTTTAATTAATTGATTTTCTTTGATTAAGGCTTGCCATTAAAGAGTTTGGGTTTCAATAAGTATCAGATGTTGTTCTTTAAGGTTGACATAGTTTGTTATCCTTAACAAAAGTATACAGTTTGATAATTGTTATCAAATTAAATTTACTTTAACTCATTACAATACATACAAATCAAATTAAGACAAATCATATATAATAACATAATGAGCACAAGGGAAGAACATTATATAATGTTATACTCCCTATTGTTTATTTCAATGTAAATATCATGAGATTGAAAACAAAAACTTTGCACGTGTAGAAGATACAATCGTGATTGAAAGATATGTTATATATTAACATCATAAAATTATCAGTTATCATAAGATCATGTTATATAGCATATAATTCATGTTATATAGCATATAAACTGTATCTATTTTAACATCTTTTCTGATCAGATATGTCAATGTACCACAATCGAAAGCAAATTGCAGCAAATCGTTATTCTCTTGTTGTGCAGGTTACAAAGGGAACTGAAAAGGGCGAGAAGAAAGAAGATTGTTGTGAAGGCCAACTCTGCTATCAAACAGGTGTGTGCTTATTTGCTTGGTTTCAACAGATTCAGATGTGCACTTAGACGTGACAACTGGACGTAAAATCCCTCAGACAAACTACATTAAAAACACTTCCTCCAGACTAAACTTCTCCACTTGCATTCATGGCCAGAGTAGATTAGTCTTGGATTGTGTAATGCTAGGCACACGCCAGCCAACTAACGCTGACTTGGGTTGCCAGTGTGCGCAAAAAGCAGTCGGCGCTAAACGCCAATTAGTTCCGCCGACTAGCGCCGACTTCTGCCCGCACATACCAGCCAGCACACACCAACTGACTCGCACCGACCGTTGGCTCTCGGCGTGATACTTGTGATAAAAAATCCACGATAAACACATGAAACATTTGTAAAAAGTAGGCCAAAACGGCTATCAAAAAAATTAAACTTGTTACATAGTAAGTCGGAGCTTCGCCATCAGCCTTCACGACTATATGGCTTGAGCATTTAGCATATCATCCACCAAAGAAACGCATAGCGTTGAACTGTGTTTTATGTCAGTACGAAGAATGTTATATTTAGCCGTTTCAATTAACAGTTAAGTTGAAGTGTAATCAGTCGCACACAACGAATTCCTCAAAAATGTTTTCCACCACTATCGCCGCTTTGCGGATTTTTAAGGCTTAATATATATGCGCCCGGTAGCGGCGCCACCAGAGGTAGTGTTTTTCACAAGACAAAATGGTGATTCCTGTCGGAAGTGGGAAACAAAATTAGGTGGAAATAAGGTTTATTTGTGGGCCTGTGGCACCTGTTTTTAGAAGAAGCGATAACAAACGATGATGGTCAATGCCAATAGGATAAAAAATAATCTATCACTTTCTGAAACATTGGTTATCCGCCAGGGCAGTAAAATATGAAAGTACAAAATTAAAACTTATGGCCCGAATTGGCTTGAAAACTAAAATAAAAAAAATAGCTGGGCTTAGCCTTATATCGAGGCCTATCACATGATCGCGCTATGATTTCTTATTGACCAAGTTACCGCTGACCGTTGTGTTATGACAAAAACCTGCACACACCTGCTGACTCGTCATCGGATATGCGCCGACTTGTCACCGGATACCTCCTTATCTAATGCCGACTGCCAATTAACGCCGACCGCCGATTCAACATTCGAGTCGGCGCTATAAGGCCGACCGTCGGGCTAAAATTCGGCACACACCAACCGACTGCCGTCAGCCGACGGTTTTTACGCCGACTAGTCGGTTCGTGTGTGCCGAAAATCGGCTGGTGTGTGCCTAGCATAACAGTATCCTGGGGAGTGTTCAAGCAATTTTCTATTTTTATATAATTTTTAGTGTATCATATCTAAATGAATAGACAGACACATTTGACACAATCAGTTTGCATGACTGTAACCATGGTAAACATTTAATTTTGTAAAAAAAACAGATGGGGTGGTTTTGTAGAATATCCCACTGAAAATGACTTTGTATATTTAATTTTTTTATTTTAAGAAATAATATATGATGACAAAGTCTTGATGATTAAAGGGTAATACATTTGACAAAAGTTACTTAATATTATTTTATTAAAAATACAGGAAAGTGTTCATATTTGTTTATGAATAAACAAAAAAGTACTAAGATTTTTAGATGTGTAAAAGTTTGAAAATTAATATTTGTTTATAAATAAACATTATTAATATTTGTGGATAAACAAAACAAAAAACCATTAAGTTTTGTTAGATATATGAAAGTTTGAACATTACAGATGACACAAACTTGTAGGTTTGTGTACAGTGAATGAGTGAGGTTGACTTGTGTGTTTGTTGGAGCAGTATCAGGTGAAGATACAGAGTTCTCTACATTGGATGAGTGAGGTTGAATAGTGTGTTTGTTGGAGCAGTATCAGGTGAAGATACATATTTCTCTACAGTGGATGAGTGAGGTTGACTAGTGTGTTTGTTGGAGCAGTTTCAGATGAAGATACAGAGTTCTCTACAGTGGATGAGTGAGGTTGACTTGTGCGTTTGTTGGAGCAGTATCAGGTGAAGATACAGAGTTCTCTACAGTGGATGAGTGAGGTTGACTTGTGTGTTTGTTGGAGCATTATCAGGTGAAGATACAGAGTTCTCTATAGTGGATGAGTGAGGTTGAATAGTGTGTTTGTTGGAGCAGTATCATATGAAGATACAGAGTTCTCTACAGTGGATGAGTGAGGTTGTTTAGTGTGTTTGTTGGAGCAGTATCAGGTGAAGATGCAGAGTTCTCTACAGTGGATGAGTGAGGTTGACTTGTGTGTTTGTTGGGGCAGTATCAGGTGAAGATACAGAGTTCTCTACAGTGGATGAGTGAGGTTGACTTATGTGTTTGTTAGGCAGTATCAGGTGAAGATACAGAGTTCTCTACAGTGGATGAGTGGGGTTGACTTGTGTGTTTGTTGGGGCAGTATCAGGTGAAGATACAGAGTTCCCTACAGTGGATGAGTGAGGTTGACTTATGTGTTTGTTAGGCAGTATCAGGTGAAGATACAGAGTTCCCTACAGTGGATGAGTGAGGTTGACTTATGTGTTTGTTAGGCAGTATCAGGTGAAGATACAGAGTTCCCTACAGTGGATGAGTGAGGTTGACTTATGTGTTTGTTAGGCAGTATCAGGTGAAGATACAGAGTTCCCTACAGTGGATGAGTGGGGTTGACTTGTGTGTTTGTTTGGGCAGTATTATGTGAAGATACAGAGTTCTCTGCAGTGGATGAGTGGGGTTGACTTGTGTGTTTGTTGGGGCAGTATCAGGTGAAGATACAGAGTTCCCTACAGTGGATGAGTGGGGTTGACTTGTGTGTTTGTTGGGGCAGTATCAGGTGAAGATACAGAGTTCCCTACAGTGGATGAGTGGGGTTGACTTGTGTGTTTGTTGGGGCAGTATCAGGTGAAGATACAGAGTTCCCTACAGTGGATGAGTGGGGTTGACTTGTGTGTTTGTTTGGGCAGTATTATGTGAAGATACAGAGTTCTCTGCAGTGGATGAGTGGGGTTGACTTGTGTGTTTGTTGGGGCAGTATCAGGTGAAGATACAGAGTTCCCTACAGTGGATGAGTGAGGTTGACTTATGTGTTTGTTAGGCAGTATCAGGTGAAGATACAGAGTTCCCTACAGTGGATGAGTGAGGTTGACTTATGTGTTTGTTAGGCAGTATCAGGTGAAGATACAGAGTTCCCTACAGTGGATGAGTGAGGTTGACTTATGTGTTTGTTAGGCAGTATCAGGTGAAGATACAGAGTTCCCTACAGTGGATGAGTGAGGTTGACTTGTGTGTTTGTTGGGGCAGTATCAGGTGAAGATACAGAGTTCTCTACAGTGGATGAGTGGGGTTGACTTGTGTGTTTGTTAGGCAGTATCAGGTGAAGATACAGAGTTCTCTACAGTGGATGAGTGGGGTTGACTTGTGTGTTTGTTGGGGCAGTATCAGGTGAAGATACAGAGTTCTCTACAGTGGATGAGTGGGGTTGACTTGTGTGTTTGTTGGGGCAGTATTATGTGAAGATACAGAGTTCCCTACAGTGGATGAGTGGGGTTGACTTGTGTGTTTGTTAGGCAGTATCAGGTGAAGATACAGAGTTCTCTACAGTGGATGAGTGAGGTTGACTTGTGTGTTTGTTGGGGCAGTATTATGTGAAGATACAGAGTTCTCTACAGTGGATGAGTGGGGTTGACTTGTGTGTTTGTTGGGCAGTATCAGGTGAAGATACAGAGTTCCCTATAGTGGATGAGTGGGGTTGACTTGTGTGTTTGTTTGGGCAGTATTATGTGAAGATACAGAGTTCTCTACAGTGGATGAGTGGGGTTGACTTGTGTGTTTGTTAGGCAGTATCAGGTGAAGATACAGAGTTCTCTACAGTGGATGAGTGGGGTTGACTTGTGTGTTTGTTAGGCAGTATCAGGTGAAGATACAGAGTTCTCTACAGTGGATGAGTGGGGTTGACTTGTGTGTTTGTTGGGGCAGTATCAGGTGAAGATACAGAGTTCTCTACAGTGGATGAGTGGGGTTGACTTGTGTGTTTGTTGGGGCAGTATTATGTGAAGATACAGAGTTCCCTACAGTGGATGAGTGGGGTTGACTTGTGTGTTTGTTAGGCAGTATCAGGTGAAGATACAGAGTTCTCTACAGTGGATGAGTGAGGTTGACTTGTGTGTTTGTTGGGGCAGTATTATGTGAAGATACAGAGTTCTCTACAGTGGATGAGTGGGGTTGACTTGTGTGTTTGTTGGGCAGTATCAGGTGAAGATACAGAGTTCCCTACAGTGGATGACTGGGGTTGACTTGTGTGTTTGTTTGGGCAGTATTATGTGAAGATACAGAGTTCTCTACAGTGGATGAGTGGGGTTGACTTGTGTGTTTGTTAGGCAGTATCAGGTGAAGATACAGAGTTCTCTACAGTGGATGAGTGAGGTTGACTTGTGTGTTTGTTAGGCAGTATCAGGTGAAGATACAGAGTTCCCTACAGTGGATGAGTGAGGTTGACTTGTGTGTTTGTTGGGGCAGTATCAGGTGAAGATACAGAGTTCCCTACAGTGGATGAGTGAGGTTGACTTGTGTGTTTGTTAGGCAGTATCAGGTGAAGATACAGAGTTCCCTACAGTAGATGAGTGAGGTTGACTTGTGTGTTTGTTAGGCAGTATCAGGTGAAGATACAGAGTTCCCTACAGTGGATGAGTGGGGTTGACTTGTGTGTTTGTTAGGCAGTATCAGGTGAAGATACAGAGTTCTCTACAGTGGATGAGTGGGGTTGACTTGTGTGTTTGTTAGGCAGTATCAGGTGAAGATACAGAGTTCCCTACAGTGGATGAGTGGGGTTGACTTGTGTGTTTGTTAGGCAGTATCAGGTGAAGATACAGAGTTCCCTACAGTGGATGAGTGGGGTTGACTTGTGTGTTTGTTTGGGCAGTATTATGTGAAGATACAGAGTTCTCTACAGTGGATGAGTGGGGTTGACTTGTGTGTTTGTTAGGCAGTATCAGGTGAAGATACAGAGTTCTCTACAGTGGATGAGTGAGGTTGACTTGTGTGTTTGTTAGGCAGTATCAGGTGAAGATACAGAGTTCCCTACAGTGGATGAGTGAGGTTGACTTGTGTGTTTGTTAGGCAGTATCAGGTGAAGATACAGAGTTCCCTACAGTGGATGAGTGAGGTTGACTTGTGTGTTTGTTAGGCAGTATCAGGTGAAGATACAGAGTTCCCTACAGTGGATGAGTGAGGTTGACTTGTGTGTTTGTTAGGCAGTATCAGGTGAAGATACAGAGTTCCCTACAGTGGATGAGTGAGGTTGACTTGTGTGTTTGTTGGGGCAGTATCAGGTGAAGATACAGAGTTCTCTACAGTGGATGAGTGGGGTTGACTTGTGTGTTTGTTGGGGCAGTATCAGATGAACATACAGAGTTCTCTACAGTGGATGAGTGGGGTTGACTTGTGTGTTTGTTGGGCAGTATCAGGTGAAGATACAGAGTTCTCTACAGTGGATGAGTGAGGTTGACTTGTGTGTTTGTTGGGGCAGTATTATGTGAAGATACAGAGTTCTCTACAGTGGATGAGTGAGGTTGACTTGTGTGTTTGTTGGGCAGTATCAGGTGAAGATACAGAGTTCCCTACAACGGATGAGGGAAGCAGTGGGAGATATGGAGACGGAGGGATGGGAGGAAGTCTCAGACACGTAAGTACCGTATTCATTCTATTAAGCGTACATCCGTTGAGACCTGTCGTTAGAAGGGTAGAGCCTTGCCTTAAGCGTACATGCCCTACTAAGCGTACACCCCTGTTTATCAGTGTCTGACACCGTGACAGTGATATCCTTGACTTGAGAAGTTGAGTCCCGACTGTTAAATCCATCCTTAATTTTTATTTAATTTGTGTGGATGTAGAAATCACTTACCAGTCACTTTTGGCTGTTGAGGTAACTGCTTGTATGTACAAGGCCAACCCGCATGTGTCACCCATATTGTAGATTGCACACAACACACCTCTTTGCCTCCATTACTGTTACTAGTTATCAATGTTTGTCGCTCGTAGCTTGTTTCAAACTGAAGTTTCATCTCAAGAACTTGCACATTACTCTCAGGCTTTGGTAGTGAAAATGTCCATAAAAATACCGCTACCGTCTACATTGTTTGAGTTGCATGGTAGCCAGTGCACAGCATTCGATTGTGTGTAGCCAAGGTGGCAGAACACCATGACATCAGGACACCAAATAACGGCAATGATGTACAGCTAATCACCCCAATACGTGTCTGTTCCCTTTCAGAGAAGACAGGACAACAGGAGGCGAGGCGACGATGACGTCCATGTCAGACGTGATGACCGGAGACAGTCTTGGTCAAGCCATCGTTGACCGTGCTCATGACTCCCGCATAGATGACGACAGCAGTGTGTCTACTCCCTGCTCACCCCAACATGTCCGCGCAAAGGCCAGACAGGTGGGAAACATCATATTGTCTATTTATGTAGAGTTTCAGGACAAAAATACATAAATTTTGTTGGTTTTGAGAAAAACATGATTTTGTGTTTCATCCTCTGAGTTTAAATGGAAACTTGTCCAGTGGACCCTCGCTTTACGGTCCCCTCGGTTATACAGTCACCTTACAATTAAGGTCACCCTGGAACAGTCCAAAATGATTTGCGTAACAGTAAAGTATAGGAAATTAGTTTTGCTAATAAGGTCACCTCACTATTGAGGTCACTTGTCCAGTCCTAAGGGTGACCTTAATAGTGAGAGTCCACTGTGTATCCTTTTTGTTGGTTTTGAGAATAACTCACTCTTTTCAAGAGTTTAAAATCAAAGTGAATGGTAACACAAGCTGCAATGTCTGTTTGCAGATATGTTTATAAAACTGATTTAATTTTGTTCTCCAAACTTGAAGAATTCATGCCTCTTTGTAAGGATGCGATACTTCATGCAGTGAGGAGAGGGACGAGGCAGTGTTGTTGGCTGAAATGGATATATCGCATTTTGGTAAAACAAATGCAGATGGTGTTTATCGTGTTTTGAAAACAAACACTCTTTCATGCATGTCATTTGACAGAAACATTCGCATTTTGGTCTAAATTAGATAGCTCAACACATGGTTGATGAATATCAAAAATCGCATTTATTGTGTTTTGTTCTGCAAACTTCCTATCACTGTGAGTGTACAGGATTATATTCAGGGTTGTGCACAGTTCTAGAAAGTGTTTCAATTGTACTAGCAATTTAATGCATTCGTGATGTGTTAAAATAAATATTAAATGTTTTTAAAGAAAAATCTTTAAAACATTCTTGAATTTGCTTTACATAACTAGGCCTAAGCTATAGGCTATGATTCTACCGAAGAGGATTGACCTGTGTGTTGCCTGTTTTGAAGCAAATGGATATTTAAACAGAATTCCTTTGTTCTTTTGTACTGAATTTATCATGGAAAATGGTATTACATTTTCAAGGTATTTGTTATATAAAGGTGGTATAACATACATGCAATTATTGCAATATTATGCTACATAGGAAATGGTATAAATCAATGGGCGGAGATATACCTATCATATTACCTAGTTTTGGCATATATTCTAGTTATGTGACATTGAATATGTCACTGGGATAATAGGCACATTATGACTATTATACTATATAATTACATAGATTACAAATGTAACATTACAAAATAACTAGTGTAATATCTCCGACACCAAGAATAGTGAGGGGGTTTTAATAATATTACTTTACGTGTGAAACAGTTGATGGCACATTACTTTGCCACAGGTTGAGTCGATTGATGAACATGTCAGGAGAATGAACCGAATCAACGAGCCACCAGTGAAGGATGGACCGCCTTCTCCTAGAGCAGGTAAAACACACACGAGTGGGTATTGATGGTAATAGTGGCCCAGACTATCGTGTTTATGGAGCACAGTGGCATAGTTAGTAGAACTTCAGTCTCCCGGTCAAGGTATTCTACGTTCGACTCCTCTTGATGCAATGTCGAACCTTGGGCCAGTTCTTTCACTCCTTGTTGCTCCATTTTACTCAGCTGTATGAATGAGTACCTGGCTATAGGCAGTGGTGGATATTTGTGTACAAAGTTAGAATATTATATATAGATAAATGGGAACATTCGGGGATGCTTGCAAGCATAACAACAAATAGATTATCATAAATAAAACTCATTGTCATTGTCATCATGCAGTTGAAAACTTGCACAGGTAAGTATACAGTATATATGTATATATATATAGAATTTTCCATGCACCGAAAGTGTCTTCTCTCGTGATGTCTGCATAAATATATTTTAAAATATAATATAATGTTAGATAATCACATTTTAATTTTGAGCTGTAATGGAATTGAAGAAGCTTTTTAGCCATATAATGCATTTTTCGGTCTTGTTACGACAGTAGCACAGTAAACAAGAATTGTCTTTAACTATTAATGTTCAGCATATCTAAAAAAATTAAACAGTGAGCAATCGGTTCTGCAGAACATTCCCAAAAGGACTTTGTTGTTTTCAGAATACAGAAAAAGTACAAAATCAGGCTTTGCCTTTCCAAGTCCGCACCCTGTTGTCAGCAGCAAGGTCAGCTCCAAGGTCACCACCGGTGGCGCTAGTGTGCAACAGGTGACATCGTTGAAACAACGTATAAAAGAATTGCAACAACAGGTTTGTGAAGTGAAAAGTGTAAATTTTTCATGTGATGTTTTTCTTTTGAAATCCAGTCACTAGTTATTTTTAGTTACTATAATAGTTAGACATATTAGTGACAGGCCGCAATGGTTTGGACCATAAGGTACGTTTCATAAAATTGTGGAGAAGCCAAAATACATTTGCTGTGGTGAGAGTATCGATTTTTCCATTTTTAGAAACAGTAAACAATTTACTTTATTTTAATTTTATTTTTGGATGTTTTGGATTGAATGGTATGTGATTTGAAATGTAAATACCTAACTTTGATGTTATCTGTCTCAAAACTTGAATTCTTTAGGTGGGTCAGTTCAACTATCCATAACTTTGCAACAAATTCCCTTACATAGATGTCACTGATATAAGAAATGTTCCCCTTTAACATGATGTTCATAACTGCATACCGCCAAAATGTACCTTAATGTCTGAACTGTCATGGTCCATCACATTTATTTAAATATCCCTCGCCAGTTAATTTTTTTCCGATCATCTCGTTTCAGACTTTACAGAACATTATTGCCTAGCTGATTATTATAAGCTAGCTATGAGGGTGGTCACTGTCATCCTCAGCGGCGGTTCGTCCAAAATTGAGATATAACCAACATTATTGTCATCTCTGAGTTGCGTGGGGGTTCAGATGTCCATATTGTGTTGAGTGTATTCTGGTGTTACAGGTGAAGGTGTTGAAGTGTATTCTGGTGTTGCAGGTGAAGGTGTTGAAGTGTATTCTGGTGTTGCAGGTGAAGGTGTTGAAGTGTATTCTGGTGTTGCAGGTGAAGGTGTTGAAGTGTATTCTGGTGTTGCAGGTGAAGGTGTTGAAGTGTATTCTGGTGTTGCAGGTGAAGGTGTTGAAGTGTATTCTGGTGTTGCAGGTGAAGGTGTTGAAGTGTATCAAAGATGCACACAACAAGACTCTACTGGATCAGACGGCCTCTCTCTCTCAGATGGAGGCTGATCTCACCGCCTCCACGCAGAAGGCACAGACCAGCAAGGCCACGGCACAGGTAGGCCATCTGATGGGGTCGTGTGAATTAATTATGATAGAATGAATGAAGCAGCGTTGTTGCGACATAAATGAATTCACGCGTGACCTGCTACAACAAACTGGGTATCAACAAATAAAATAAATCAAAAAGCTAAAATTAATGCAAACTTTCAAAAAAGCAAAGCAGCATTTTGAGAAATTAGGTAATTTTGACTCGTATATATTTAATCTGTGAGTTCGTAAATGGACATATTTTATTGTTTTGGATTATCTGACGAGGAAAATAAACTGGACATTGAGATATCTCCCATGCTGTATTTCAGATGTTCCTGTTTTGTATTGTCAACATCCTCTCTGTGTTGTACTTGAGATGCCCCCTGCTGTGTTTGAGATGCCCCCTGTGTCATAAGTTGAGATGTCCTGTGGTGTTTTTGAAATGTTATGTATTATGATGTGTATCTTTGTTTCTCAGTGCATATTACATGTGTACAACCAAGAAGAGGAGAGCAGTATGTTGGAGACTGTCACACTTCTCCGGTAGACTCCATACACTAAACTGGCCAACCCTCCAAGCCCGAAGAAAGAAAGCCTTAGTATGCCTTAGAAATACAACACAGGAGCCATCACCATCAACTCACAGTACTTGTCCACCCTATCCTGCCCACGTAAAACACACTTGGACAACCCATGACATCGGGTATAAACTTCCCCACCACCGTACACAGTACCGGAAGATGTCATTTTTTTCACGTACAATAGCCGAGTGGAACAGCCTGCCCCAAGAAGTGGTATCTGCGACCACCCTGGATTCTTTTTAGTTCAGACTCCACCGCCACCTCTGAATTCTATAAACACCTCTCCCATCCCCTTCTACATCCCTCTAACTCCACTAAATCGCGCTAATACCTCTCTTTTCTGTTGCCAAAGAGTACCTCCCAAAATGACAAAATCTTCAGCCAAATGAAGGTGGTCATGAAATAGAAGAAGAATGATATTATGTACATGGGGTTAAATAAACTTTCTTTTGTCTTGTAGCGCCTGGCTGCGGAGGTGGAGAGAATGAGAGAAGAGAAGGAAGAGATGACGAGGAGACTGGAGGAGATGACTGCGACCAGTGTGAACGCCTCCATCCACCTAGAGGAGGACTGGGTCAGTCTCACCAACAGACTCAAGGTCAGTCTCAAGTCCTGTTGACCTGTCCATCACGTGACCTAGTTCCTGCAACAAGGCATGTTAACCTATCAAAAATGGATGCTGCACATGTTCTCTTCTTTTTCATCTTCTTCCAATCTTCTGCCTGCCTTCAACGTGCTGAAGATACATGCAGTGGTAGGAAAGAACTGTGCTTTTTATTTACAATGTGTTATTTTGTATATATATATATAAATGGAAACATGCGATAATTTTCAGTGAAACTGACTTTATTTGTAGTAATTTATATTCTTTAACATAGTAGCAATACTCCATTGGATATGATATATGGCTTTGTACTTAATTTAAGATAAAAAAATATGGATTTTATCCTCAAAATCTAACACGTAGTACGTGAACTGGTAGTGTAGTTTGATGCTGTACAAGAACATATGAGCTGTAACTGGGGTTGTTTCAGGGTTCATGTGGGGCATGGAAATCCTTGAATAGCATGGAATTTCATTAGTTAAAAATCAAGTCGTTGAAATCTTGGAATTTTCTAAATGGCATTGAAAAGCCTGGAATTATAAGTTATTCTAAATAAAATGGCAGACATCCATAAAATAGTTCTCCTTCTTTGGAAACCATGAGTGGTGAACCTCTCACCTCCAGAAGGTGCCACTGTGGGAATAAGTTTTAAAAGATGAATATACTGTAATCGTGATTTATACCTACTGCCCTTGGTTTGTTCCATGGGTGGGTGTTAGCTAGTACAGGTATGTTATTAATTAAGCTTACAATGTCTTGTGTAGCTATCATGCTCAGTATGTAAGTCAGTTTTGGCATGGATTTTTAAAGAAGCCTGAAAAAAAACTTGGAAATGGCATGGAATGTTATAGCTGCTCAAGTATATGAACGTTCTGTTGTTTCTTCAGACTGCATCTACTGAGGTATCAAAGCAACTGGCCCAGATCAAACAGTTGAAGACAGAGAATGAGGCTTACGTGGATAAGATAAAACAGCTCAGTGACAGGTGAGAAGTCTAGTTCGTCCTCCTTGTTCACTGTTGTACACGGGCGAGGGTCAGGTACAGCACTGCTGAACCACTTGCTACGTTCTTTCTTTCCTTGTTCACTGCTGTACACGGGCGAGGGTCAGGTACAGCATTGCTAAACCACTTGCTACGTTCTTTCTTTCCTTGTTCACTGCTGTACACGGGCGAGGGTCAGGTACAGCATTGCTGAACCACTTGCTACGTTCTTTCTTTCCTTGTTGACTGCTGTACACGGACGAGGGTCAGGTACAGCATTGCTAAACCACTTGCTACGTTCTTTCTTTCCTTGTTGACAGTTGTACACGGGCAAGGGTCAGGTACAGCATTGCTGAACCACTTGCTACGTTCTTTCTTTCCTTGTTGACTGTTGTACACGGGCGAGGGTCAGGTACAGCATTGCTGAACCATTTGCTACATTCTTTCTTTTCTTGTTGACTGTTGTACACGGGCGAGGGTCAGGTACAGCATTGCTGAACCACTTGCTACGTTCTTTCTTTCCTTGTTGACTGTTGTACACGGGCGAGGGTCAGGTACAGCATTGCTAAACCACTTGCTGCGTTCTTTCTTTCCTTGTTGACTGTTGTAGACGGGCGAGGGTCAGGTACAGCATTGCTAAACCACTTGCTGCGTTCTTTCTTTCCTTGTTCACTGCTGTACATGGGCGAGGGTCAGGTACAGCATTGCTGAACCACTTGCTACGTTCTTTCTTTCCTTGTTGACTGTTGTACACGGGCGAGGGTCAGGTACAGCATTGCTAAACCACTTGCTGCGTTCTTTCTTTCCTTGTTGACTGTTGTACACGGGCGAGGGTCAGGTACAGCATTGCTGAACCATTTGCTACGTTCTTTCTTTCCTTGTTGACTGTTGTACACGGGCGAGGGTCAGGTACAGCATTGCTGAACCATTTGCTACGTTCTTTCTTTCCTTGTTGACTGTTGTACACGGGCGAGGGTCAGGTACAGCATTGCTAAACCACTTGCTGCGTTCTTTCTTTCCTTGTTGACTGTTGTAGACGGGCGAGGGTCAGGTACAGCATTGCTGAACCACTTGCTACGTTCTTTCTTTCCTTGTTGACTGTTGTACACGGGCGAGGGTCAGGTACAGCATTGTTGAACCACTTGCTGCGTTCTTTCTTTCCTTGTTGACTGTTGTACACGGGCGAGGGTCAGGTACAGCATTGTTGAACCACTTGCTGCATTCTTTCTTTCCTTGTTCACTGTTGTACATGGGCGAGGGTCAGGTACAGCATTGTTGAACCACTTGCTGCTTTCTTTCTTTCCTTGTTCACTGTTGTACATGGGCGAGGGTCAGGTACAGCATTGCTAAACCACTTGCTGCGTTCTTTCTTTCCTTGTTCACTGCTGTACACGGGCGAGGGTCAGGTACAGCATTGTTGAACCACTTGCTGCATTCTTTCTTTCCTTGTTCACTGCTGTACATGGGCGAGGGTCAGGTACAGCATTGCTGAACCACTTGATGCGTTCTTTCTTTCCTTGTTCACTGTTGTACATGGGCGAGGGTCAGGTACAGCATTGCTAAACCACTTGCTGCGTTCTTTCTTTCCTTGTTCACTGCTGTACACGGGCGAGGGTCAGGTACAGCATTGTTGAACCACTTGCTGCATTCTTTCTTTCCTTGTTCACTGCTGTACATGGGCGAGGGTCAGGTACATCATTGCTGAACCACTTGCTGCTTTCTTTCTTTCCTTGTTCACTGTTGTACATGGGCGAGGGTCAGGTACAGCATTGCTAAACCACTTGCTGCGTTCTTTCTTTCCTTGTTCACTGCTGTACACGGGCGAGGGTCAGGTACAGCATTGTTGAACCACTTGCTGCATTCTTTCTTTCCTTGTTCACTGCTGTACATGGGCGAGGGTCAGGTACAGCATTGCTGAACCACTTGCTGCGTTCTTTCTTTCCTTGTTCACTGCTGTACACGTGCGAGGGTCAGGTACAGCTTTGCTAAACCAATTGCTACGTTCTTTCTTTCCTTGTTCACTGCTGTACACAGGCAAGGGTCAGGTACAGCATTGCTGAACCACTTGCTGTGTTCTTTCTTTCCTTGTTGACTGTTGTACACGGGCGAGGGTCAGATGCAGCATTGTTGAACCACTTGCTACGTTCTTTCTTTCCTTGTTGACTGTTGTACACGGGCGAGGGTCAGATACAGCATTGCCGAACCACTTGCTACGTTCTTTCTTTCCTTGTTGACTGTTGTACACGGGCGAGGGTCAGATACAGCATTGCTGAACCACTTGCTACGTTCTTTCTTTCCTTGTTGACTGTTGTACACGGGCGAGGGTCAGGTACAGCATTGTTGAACCACTTGCTGCGTTCTTTCTTTCCATGTTGACTGTTGTACACGGGCGAGGGTCAGGTACAGCATTGCTGAATCACTTGATGCTTTCTTTCTTTCCTTGTTGACTGTTGTACACGGGCGAGGGTCAGGTACAGCATTGCTGAATCACTTGATGCTTTCTTTCTTTCCTTGTTCACTGCTCTACACGGGCGAGGGTCAGGTACAGCATTGCTGAACCACTTGCTGCATTCTTTCTTTCCTTGTTCACTGCTATACACGGGCGAGGGTCAGGTACAGCATTGCTGAACCACTTGCTACATTCTTTCTTTCCTTGTTCACTGCTATACACAGGCGAGGGTCAGGTACAGCATTGCTGAACCACTTGCTGCGTTCTTTCTTTCCTTGTTCACTGTTGTACACGGGCGAGGGTCAGGTACAGCATTGTTGAACCACTTGCTACGTTCTTTCTTTCCTTGTTCACTGTTGTACATGGGCGAGGGTCATGTACAGCATTGCTGAACCACTTGCTACGTTCTTTCTTTCCTTGTTCACTGTTGTACATGGGCGAGGGTCAGGTACAGCATTGCTGAACCACTTGCTGCGTTCTTTCTTTCCTTGTTCACTGTTGTACATGGGCGAGGGTCAGGTACAGCATTGCTGAACCACTTGCTACATTCTTTCTTTCCTTGTTCACTGCTATACACAGGCGAGGGTCAGGTACAGCATTGCTGAACCACTTGCTGCGTTCTTTCTTTCCTTGTTCACTGTTGTACACGGGCGAGGGTCAGGTACAGCATTGTTGAACCACTTGCTACGTTCTTTCTTTCCTTGTTCACTGTTGTACATGGGCGAGGGTCATGTACAGCATTGCTGAACCACTTGCTACGTTCTTTCTTTCCTTGTTCACTGTTGTACATGGGCGAGGGTCATGTACAGCATTGCTGAACCACTTGCTACGTTCTTTCTTTCCTTGTTCACTGTTGTACACGGGCGAGGGTCAGGTACAGCATTGTTGAACCACTTGCTGCGTTCTTTCTTTCCTTGTTGACTGTTGTACACGGGCGAGGGTCAGGTACAGCATTGTTGAACCACTTGCTGCATTCTTTCTTTCCTTGTTCACTGTTGTACATGGGCGAGGGTCAGGTACAGCATTGTTGAACCACTTGCTGCTTTCTTTCTTTCCTTGTTCACTGTTGTACATGGGCGAGGGTCAGGTACAGCATTGCTAAACCACTTGCTGCGTTCTTTCTTTCCTTGTTCACTGCTGTACACGGGCGAGGGTCAGGTACAGCATTGTTGAACCACTTGCTGCATTCTTTCTTTCCTTGTTCACTGCTGTACATGGGCGAGGGTCAGGTACAGCATTGCTGAACCACTTGCTGCGTTCTTTCTTTCCTTGTTCACTGCTGTACACGTGCGAGGGTCAGGTACAGCTTTGCTAAACCAATTGCTACGTTCTTTCTTTCCTTGTTCACTGCTGTACACAGGCAAGGGTCAGGTACAGCATTGCTGAACCACTTGCTGCATTCTTTCTTTCCTTGTTCACTGCTGTACACGGGCGAGGGTCAGGTACAGCATTGCTGAACCATTTGCTATGTTCTTTCTTTTCTTGTTGACTGTTGTACACGGGCAAGGGTCAGGTACAGCATTGTTGAACCACTTGCTGCTTTCTTTCTTTCCTTGTTCACTGTTGTACATGGGCGAGGGTCAGGTACAGCATTGCTAAACCACTTGCTGCGTTCTTTCTTTCCTTGTTCACTGCTGTACACGGGCGAGGGTCAGGTACAGCATTGTTGAACCACTTGCTGCATTCTTTCTTTCCTTGTTCACTGCTGTACATGGGCGAGGGTCAGGTACAGCATTGCTGAACCACTTGATGCGTTCTTTCTTTCCTTGTTCACTGTTGTACATGGGCGAGGGTCAGGTACAGCATTGCTAAACCACTTGCTGCGTTCTTTCTTTCCTTGTTCACTGCTGTACAAGGGCGAGGGTCAGGTACAGCATTGTTGAACCACTTGCTGCATTCTTTCTTTCCTTGTTCACTGCTGTACATGGGCGAGGGTCAGGTACATCATTGCTGAACCACTTGCTGCTTTCTTTCTTTCCTTGTTCACTGTTGTACATGGGCGAGGGTCAGGTACAGCATTGCTAAACCACTTGCTGCGTTCTTTCTTTCCTTGTTCACTGCTGTACACGGGCGAGGGTCAGGTACAGCATTGTTGAACCACTTGCTGCATTCTTTCTTTCCTTGTTCACTGCTGTACATGGGCGAGGGTCAGGTACAGCATTGCTGAACCACTTGCTGCGTTCTTTCTTTCCTTGTTCACTGCTGTACACGTGCGAGGGTCAGGTACAGCTTTGCTAAACCAATTGCTACGTTCTTTCTTTCCTTGTTCACTGCTGTACACAGGCAAGGGTCAGGTACAGCATTGCTGAACCACTTGCTGTGTTCTTTCTTTCCTTGTTGACTGTTGTACACGGGCGAGGGTCAGATGCAGCATTGTTGAACCACTTGCTACGTTCTTTCTTTCCTTGTTGACTGTTGTACACGGGCGAGGGTCAGATACAGCATTGCCGAACCACTTGCTACGTTCTTTCTTTCCTTGTTGACTGTTGTACACGGGCGAGGGTCAGATACAGCATTGCTGAACCACTTGCTACGTTCTTTCTTTCCTTGTTGACTGTTGTACACGGGCGAGGGTCAGGTACAGCATTGTTGAACCACTTGCTGCGTTCTTTCTTTCCATGTTGACTGTTGTACACGGGCGAGGGTCAGGTACAGCATTGCTGAATCACTTTATGCTTTCTTTCTTTCCTTGTTGACTGTTGTACACGGGCGAGGGTCAGGTACAGCATTGCTGAATCACTTGATGCTTTCTTTCTTTCCTTGTTCACTGCTGTACACGGGCGAGGGTCAGGTACAGCATTGCTGAACCACTTGCTGCGTTCTTTCTTTCCTTGTTCACTGCTATACACGGGCGAGGGTCAGGTACAGCATTGCTGAACCACTTGCTACATTCTTTCTTTCCTTGTTCACTGCTATACACAGGCGAGGGTCAGGTACAGCATTGCTGAACCACTTGCTGCGTTCTTTCTTTCCTTGTTCACTGTTGTACACGGGCGAGGGTCAGGTACAGCATTGTTGAACCACTTGCTACGTTCTTTCTTTCCTTGTTCACTGTTGTACATGGGCGAGGGTCATGTACAGCATTGCTGAACCACTTGCTACGTTCTTTCTTTCCTTGTTCACTGTTGTACAAGGGCGAGGGTCAGGTACAGCATTGCTGAACCACTTGCTGCGTTCTTTCTTTCCTTGTTCACTGTTGTACATGGGCGAGGGTCAGGTACAGCATTGCTGAACCACTTGCTACATTCTTTCTTTCCTTGTTCACTGCTATACACAGGCGAGGGTCAGGTACAGCATTGCTGAACCACTTGCTGCGTTCTTTCTTTCCTTGTTCACTGTTGTACACGGGCGAGGGTCAGGTACAGCATTGTTGAACCACTTGCTACGTTCTTTCTTTCCTTGTTCACTGTTGTACATGGGCGAGGGTCATGTACAGCATTGCTGAACCACTTGCTACGTTCTTTCTTTCCTTGTTCACTGTTGTACATGGGCGAGGGTCAGGTACAGCATTGCTGAACCACTTGCTGCGTTCTTTCTTTCCTTGTTCACTGTTGTACATGGGCGAGGGTCAGGTACAGCATTGCTGAACCACTTGCTACGTTCTTTCTTTCCTTGTTCACTGTTGTACACAGGCGAGGGTCAGGTACAGCATTGCTGAACCACTTGCTGCGTTCTTTCTTTCCTTGTTCACTGCTGTACACGGGCGAGGGTCAGGTACAGCATTGTTGAACCACTTGCTACGTTCTTTCTTTCCTTGTTCACTGCTGTACATGGGCGAGGGTCATGTACAGCATTGCTGAACCACTTGCTACGTTCTTTCTTTCCTTGTTCACTGTTGTACATGGGCGAGGGTCAGGTACAGCATTGCTGAACCACTTGCTGCGTTCTTTCTTTCCTTGTTCACTGTTGTACATGGGCGAGGGTCAGGTACAGCATTGCTGAACCACTTGCTACGTTCTTTCTTTCCTTGTTCACTGTTGTACACAGGCGAGGGTCAGGTACAGCATTGCTAAACCACTTGCTACGTTCTTTCTTTCCTTGTTCACTGTTGTACACAGGCGAGGGTCATGTACAGCATTGCTGAACCACTTGCTACGTTCTTTCTTTCCTTGTTCACTGTTGTACATGGGCGAGGGTCAGGTACAGCATTGCTGAACCACTTGCTGCGTTCTTTCTTTCCTTGTTCACTGTTGTACATGGGCGAGGGTCAGGTACAGCATTGCTGAACCACTTGCTACATTCTTTCTTTCCTTGTTCACTGTTGTACACAGGCGAGGGTCAGGTACAGCATTGCTGAACCACTTGCTACGTTCTTTCTTTCCTTGTTCACTGTTGTACACGGGCGAGGGTCAGGTACAGCATTGTTGAACCACTTGCTACGTTCTTTCTTTCCTTGTTCACTGCTGTACATGGGCGAGGGTCAGGTACAGCATTGCTGAACCACTTGCTGCGTTCTTTCTTTCCTTGTTCACTGCTGTACACGGGCGAGGGTCAGGTACAGCATTGTTGAACCACTTGCTACATTCTTTCTTTCCATGTTGACTGTTGTACACGGGCGAGGGTCAGGTACAGCATTGTTGAACCACTTGCTACATTCTTTCTTTCCATGTTGACTGTTGTACACGGGCGAGGGTCAGGTACAGCATTGTTGAACCACTTGCTACATTCTTTCTTTCCATGTTGACTGTTGTACACGGGCGAGGGTCAGGTACAGCATTGTTGAACCACTTGCTACATTCTTTCTTTCCATGTTGACTGTTGTACACGGGCGAGGGTCAGGTACAGCATTGTTGAACCACTTGCTACATTCTTTCTTTCCGTAGCTTACTATCCACAGCCTCCTCTCTCCATCCTTCATCCTCCCTCAGGGCCCTCCCACGCAGTCCTCCCATCTCAGCTGTGGCCTTTCCCCTTTTCTGCACTCACGTTAAATAGTTTAGCTCTCCATACTCTGGATTCTAGCTAGAAATTAAATTATTTGACTCAACCTGTTTAAAACATGGAGGAAGACCTTCACTGAGATGGGAGGTCTGTATGAAGGGAGGTATTATGAGATTGGGAGGGGAAGGAGGACAAAGTAATTGATGGGAAAGATGAAAGTGGTGGAAGAAAAAGAGAAACCAAATATCGAGGACCCATATCGAGGCCAGCCTCCCCCGGACTTCAGAAACACCACGGAAAGTAAAAACTGTGGGAAAGAGACCAGGGGACCATTTTACTGACTCCTTATCAGGTCTTAAACCCAAGTTTGCCTTTTAAAATTAACTTTGCTCCTTACTACGTACGGATCTGTAGTGAGTGATACAGGAAAGAAGGACACCAAATGTTCTTGTGGGCAGTAATGGCATGGAGTCGCATGCCAAACATGCACTCTCTGCTGACTATAGGTCTAGTACGTACCAGCTTACACCCACCCGTGGAGCAAGAAATCAAGGGCAGCTGTTAATAGTGTTATCGTGGTCACATTATTTCCATCTTAAACTTCTGCTGCATATTTTCAATTCTGCTGTTGCCAGTTGTTGCATTGCATGCAGCTGTTAAAAAATGTTCAGTAGAGATCCCTTCTGGTAAATTGAATGTAATACCACTGTTTTACCTTTGGCGAATGTCTTCCTATTAATTTGTCCACTGAAAAAGTAAATAATTCTAAATAACAATTGTTGTGTTTTCTGAAATATATTGCCAATTGGTTAATTGGAAGCCTATGGTCCAAGGAAATGAATGAAGACAAAGGCGAGTGGACCTCGGCACTTAAGAAGAGATGCTCTTACAATGATGTAGAATTAACATATTAATACATAGATTTGCCAATGCCTACTGTTTCCTACAACTAGCTGTTACGGACTTTCTTAAATTTGACCATCTTATAAGTGTAACAGTAACAATAATGATAGTTCCAATTCAGAAAGTGTAAGATCACCAAATCACAACACTAATGTGCATATTCAGAATTATTTCGCCATTTTGCCTGTGCAACTCAATAGGTTGGACCCATCCTGTCTCGGTGGGAATAGACCCCCTCTTCAGCCTGTTATTACTGTTAAACTAAGGCAGATGGACCAAGATGGGTTTGTTGCACTGGCTCGTATTTGGACTTTAATAATGCATCGTCGTTAATGTGCGGGATGTTTCAGAGTGAACCATCAGGAACGCGACGTGGCACAGAAGCGCAACCTGGTGGAGGAGATGAGAACTAAGTTGCGAGAAGTGCACGCAAACACGGAGGCTGACGCCGCAGCAATGGTAGGGGACTTCTTCACTTCATCAATGGATTTGTTTTGAGTGAGGAAAGATTGATGGAAAGAGCGAGGGAAGGAGAAGTTTGGTAGAAGGAGAAGAGGAAGACCAAAATGAAGATGGAGAGAGTGTGAAGAGAGATCTTGATAGGGCAGATGTGAACAGCTGAGAGGGGAGAACATTGCACAAGAGAAATAGAAAAAATCATTAGAGGATGAAACTATCTGGGTGATGTGAACTCTATCCCTGTTCAGACTGATTGTCTTGGTTGGTTGGTTGGTTGGTTGGTTGGTTGGTTGGTTGGTTGGTTGGTTGGTTGGTTGGTTGGTTGGTTGGTTGGTTGGTTGGTTGGTTGGTTGGTTGGTTGGTTGGTTGGTTGGTTGGTTGGTTGGTTGGTTGGTTGGTTGGTTGGTTGGTTGGTTGGTTGGTTGGTTGGTTGGTTGGTTGGTTGGTTGGTTGGTTGGTTGGTTGGTTGGTTGGTTGGTTGGTTGGTTGGTTGGTTGGTTGGTTGGTTGGTTGGTTGGTTGGTTGGTTGGTTGGTTGGTTGGTTGGTTGGTTGGTTGCAAACACCTTCCTTTGTTGTCTTCAGCTGGAGGTGGAGAACAGAATGAAGACGCTGTCAGAGACTAATAACAGGTACAAGAACCAGGTGAGTAACTTCATTGGACATAATAGTGTTTGCCTGTGTTATTTGGGGTCGGTCACAATTGTGGACATTGATCTATTCATACAGAACACACAAAAGGGGAGGAGGTCAAGACCGGCGTATTAGTTATATAATCTAATTATATATATATGTTTGTCACATGTGAATCACATAATCATAATGATTGTAAATCAATGTTTGTAAACATAATGATGAGTGTTGTTATAAACCTTTCCATGTGCGAGTTGTGTGTCACCTTCAGTTGGAGGCAATGAAGCAGCGTCTAGCGACGGTGATGGAAGACAAGTATAACAACGAGGACAAAGTGATCAAACTGTCAGACGAACTCGAGAAGAAGGTATCGCATCAGTTCTCTGTTAACTGTTTCAGTGCCAGTCAGAATTTTGCATGATAAACATACGTTTTACATAATAAACATACAAAAATAAGTTTTTGTTGTTGCAATTTCCCGTTTATTTTTACCGTCAAACTCGTGCAAATCCAAGCGTATTTCTATAACCAGCACTGAACACCTCCCTTTTAAAATGATTAATCTTATTGGTAAATTCGTAATTGTTTCATGGACACCAGTCAATGCCAGTAGACATTGCAAAAATAAAAAATTGGTGCAATTGGCTGTCTGTCATTTCTTGGCAAATCCGTTGATCAGCGGAACCAGCTAATTGGACCTAAACAGTTAAAATTAGACTAAGGTTTTATAATAAAAACTTAGTATTTGCATGGTCCATACATATATATCCTCCACTTAACGTAGTGACATGACGAGTTGTTTCCAGTGTTTAATATATAACACATAATGAAAATCCACAGAAACTCAATGTTTGTTTTTTAAATGCTAAAGCAGCAATGGTAATGTTATATAATTAGTGTGATTTTAAAAGAAATTTTCTCTGCCACATTCTGAAGTGGGCATGATTTAGTTTGGTATTTCATGCAAATTAGTATCTACAATATCAATGTTGCCAAAGCTTATTAACATGATCATATCACTTTGTGATAATGGAACTCTGACAAGACATTTCTCATGTATAAATAAACTTATGTAAACAAACCTTGTGAAATATGTTAAGTACACACATGTTTACAAATTGTTTATTAGTCATTTCAGAAAACAACTGAAAAACCTTTATTTTCTCAAACTGATATAGTTAGACTTAATCTAACATTTGTATTATTTATCCATAAGGTTTTAATTTTTTTTTTCCGTATGCCCCTTAGCATGTGGTTTTAATAGGTATACAATATATTTATTATAATTTAGTCTGTATTTGTAAGTTTGTAATCCAGTCTTTTTAGCTTTTCAGTGCTTTTGCTAATCATTGTTTTTTTCTTCAACGTTTTGAAGATCATTGTTGGTATATTTTTCCATTGCATTTTACCTCTAATTTTACTACGTATAATTTCATTACATGTAAATTACTTTACTATCTTTTATTGTAAGTTGTAAACACCAATGAATGGGGCATTAGCCCCGGAGTTGACATAGTATAAATAAATGTTGTTATTATATTAATACTAAAATATTTAATTTGGAATTATTATTTTTTTTCTTTTTTCTCATTTTGATCTATTTTAATCTTTTTTGTTCTCAGTGCAGGCAGGCGGCCGACCTTCAGCGCAAGTGTGGCGAGCAGCATGCCACACTGACTGCGGTCGAGAACACTGCCAAGCAGCAGCTGCAGTCATTAGCACACCAGAGTGAGGCTGCGATCGACATGGCGCAGTCGAAGCTGCTTCACACGAGCCTCTCTCTGAAGGAGTTCCACAAGTTTGTCGGGGTTAGTGCCAGATGGGATGCAGGTGGTGTTGTAGTGTTAGGGGGCGATTATGGTAATGAGATTGCACTGTCAAGGTGCTTCAGTGGTGGTAGGGTTATTGCAGTTTTATAGTTGCAATTCGGGGGTTGTTACAGTGATAGGGGTTTTCAGTGTTAGGATTGTATTTTTATGTTGGTGGATGATTGGAGTGTTGGGTTTAGTCAGAGACTATCAGTGACATTTTTGCAGTATTTGTAACTGCTTAAGGACAGTTTTTCAGCATGAGTGTCAGAGCTTGGCTATGTTTGCAGTGTTGGTATAATTTCTACAGAAGGATTACAATCTTAAAGAGAGTGTGTCTGTTCGATTTTACTGTAAAACCATGTTATACAATTTAAAGTATATGTATTCTAACTTACTGCCCAGGTATGATTTAACAAAGCAGAAACAACTTATGAATTCAGAAGTTCAGTGTTTACAATAATTGCCAAGCTGTCACTCAAATCACAGAATAGGAAGCTTGAATAATTCTGAGAAAGGTCGCGACCCGACAGGGGTGTGATGATGTATTACGTGGTGCACGTATTCATGCGTTAGTAATCAGACCCAAGGCCTGTTTCCCTCCGCAACACTTAAATAAAAAGATTGATTCATTAAAACCCAATTTGGCAGTCAGTGTATTATAATAAACGTATAGTATGTTACAGCATGTTTGTAGTGCTGGGGTATGTGTGCCGCTTTACCTTAGAAAAGGCTGTGTCTGTATATTTGGAGGCATTTAGTGGGCAGGGGCAACAAACCTGCAGAAATGGATCGTTGGATTGGGTGTTGCTAGCCATGGAGAAGTTCTGATGGTGTCTTGAATGTAATGATATTATAAGAAGTGTTGATGGTGTTGTTGTTCATTCCATGCCTATAGCCAGAAATAATTTTTACCAGTCTTGAATAAATTAAAAGTATGTCTTTTGGTTGGTGGATCGCTTGCATGGCAGCCATTCACATCATTGGCAAATTTAGTTTTTTCAGTGACAAACCTGTGTCATTTGAACCATTTATTAATACTGATTCAATTTGTTTCACTACCAGATGTGCCAATGATAGTTCTTTATGTGGGCAGTTAATCTAGTGGCCAGCTGGCCCCCTCTAAATTCCACCAATCTTATCAGTTGTAACAACCCGTCTTGGCAAAACATTTGCCAGTCTTGAAGACACGCAGACGGGTCTCTTGCTAATCTTGAGTGCCTTCTCCTCCAGTTATTGGCCCATGCCCTACTCAGCAGCATTCACCAGGCGCGACTCCTGCAGCGACAACACAAGTACAAGCATGAGAAACTGGCACCACAGGGCGACACACTGGCGCCCTCTATGAGGCGGGCGAAGAACCTCGCGAGTGACCTCCTCAACATGAGTTCAAGCGACATCGACGATCTGCTGAGTGTGTGCGACGACATGGACGACTCCGTCAAGGTGTGTAATGGTGACACAGAGAAGTGTCAAGGTGTGTAGTGGTGACACAGAGAAGTGTCAAGGTGTGTAGTGGTGACACAGAGAAGTGTCAAGGTGTGTAGTGGTGACACAGAGAAGTGTCAAGGTGTGTAGTGGTGACACAGAGAAGTGTCAAGGTGTTGTGACACACCTTGACACAGAGAAGTGTCAAGCTTTGTAGTGTGCACTAAGGATTAGATCAAGGTGTATAATGTCAGGCTCAGAAATTGTGGATTCTTTAATTTCTCTAAGGTGCATAGCAGTAGTGTTCATCTCACATACATTGAGTACTCTATCAACTAGTGTAGACTCTTCACAGATTAGATGTTGTTATTTAAAGGATGATATGTCAAAAAGTAACACGTTTGTCAGATAGGAAAGGTCAAAATGACACACATACAAATTTTACTCTGTTGTCCATGTGATACTAATTAGTGATGTGTTGTTGATTGGTCAGCTGGACGAGGACCTGGACGATGACTGTAGACTGGACAAAGAGTGGACAAAGAAGTGGCAGAAGGTCATTCAGTCAAAGGTCAGTTCTGTTTGTTATACGTTGTTCAGAACATGTGAACAGTGCAAATTTTTACCGGGGTAAGAAATGACCCACAATCACTTAATTCTGAAAGGGATCTGTATTGATGCGTGATGCCCGTTTTTGCTAGATGTCTTAAGGCCAGACACGGCAGGTAGATAGGATTATTTTTTAATTTGTGCAAACAGTTCAATTTTGTCTGCCCAATGCATGAAATGGGTCTTACTGAGTAAAATATATATTGAACTTTTTTCAGCCAGAGCCCCCATTTTCATGGTAACAAACAAAATGGCAGCCATTTTGAGCAAATATTGGCAAATTTGGAAAAACTGCCATTTTTTATTGAATCCATATATAGTTATCATTCTTGCCAATCCATGTTCTCTATAGATTCTATTGTGAAATGATCAGAGCATTTTTTTTAATGTTGTGTTGTTATTTTTAAAATCTAGTTTTTTTAGCAACAAATATGGCTATATCTTTCAAACTATTCATGATTTTAAAAAGTGTCTGATCATTGCACACAGTAGAATATGCTGAATGCAACACTCAAAACATTATTTATATAGCATAATTATTCCAAGAGATATCCCGTTTCCAAATGCAGAAATTTGAAGAAAAATGTTTTTGAGAAAATGGCTGTCAAAGATTGCATAATGGATTTCATTACATGATATCGACATGCTTGATCCATGACTAAAACTCACTTAGAGGTATGTAATTGTCATAGAAGTGAACTTTATTGATAGTATGCATACAAAGGTATAATAATCTGGCAGAAAACCATTTTCAGTATTTTTTATCAAAAAAACATCTGCTAAATCAACCTTTCCTGCATCATTTGTTGTTCTTGCTTGAACAAGTGTTCCTTACGTTTTTGTTACAAAGAACCAGTTTTAGGGCCAAAATTGTAATGAAATAAACGATGGAATGACTGAACGCTCCATGTGTTTGGCAGCCATTTTTTGATGGCCTGATGGAGCTTTTGCTACGCAACAGGTCATGTGATGGATAGGTCCATTCTCAAAGATGATCGCTATATCTGTTTCAGGAGGACTTTGCAATGACCATGATGAAACTCTTCATGCAGAAGGTAGACGAACGCTGTCAGATAGTCATGAAGTTTGGTGTCACCTAGTGGCAGCAACTGGAACTGATGTTGAAGTCTCTAACATACGGCACTGCAAAAGATCATATCAGAATAAATATTGTTATGTATAAATTTGTTGCACCATTTTTTAGAAATAACAATATATTTGTTCTACATTTCCAAGTTTTTTTTAGAAAACAACATTCTGAGTAATTGTTTGTAGGCTTTTTTAACTGACAAATTTTTCGATATGCATGGCTGCACAGTTCAGGGAAAACTGTAGGTGCAGGGGAGCAAAGTTAACATGCTTTTGCTAGTTTTATAAATAAAATTATGATTGTTGGATAAGAGTTTCCATTGTTAATTTTGAACACTATCATTTTTGGTACGGGTGCCCGGCTAGTGTAGTGGTTAGCACATCCGCCTGGCATGTCAGCGCTCTGAGTTCGGAACCAGGACCGGGCAGGCATGATATTGGGTGTAAAATCCTGGCTCTCAACATTGGAGACTGTGTATCCCTCATGACTCGGAGATCACATTAATGTCGGTCTCGTCTCAATTTGGGACGTAAAAGAACCACCGAGATTGACAAGCACCCTGGCAGTGACCACCCTCGGTGCCAGCATATCAAGGTCAGTTTGACGATAATGTTCTGAAAAAGGCTGACTAGTTGAATGAGACCTCATAAGATCATAACATTTTAACCATAATAATACAAACTAGTCAGTTAATAGAACGTTGCCGAGCCCTGGAAACAACTAGAAATAGAACAACACGTAAACCAAACAAAGTGGGTGCATGTATCAGACCAAATGAATTAATAATTGATTTGTTATGCTTGTAACATCATGATCGTATTGTGAGATGTGTTCATCAGTATTGGCTATTATGATCGTGTGGTATTCCGTCCTGCATTAATAATTTGTATATACCGGTATCCTTACTTGGCAGAACATCTTATCACATTTCATTATTACTGATGAGTCATCAATGTGTTTCACTCTGCTGATAAGTCGGCACAGGACAACAGCATTTCTGACATTTTGTATCTGAATATAGCTATTCTGCTGCGTAGAACGTAACGAGTGGGAGACAGTTTATTTGTGAATGGTCACTTATGCTGTGCAGTTACAGTGATGTACCCAGTACCACAATAGGTCTGCTTTGTATGTATATATGCATACACTTGCAGGCGTATAGGAAACTGTTGAATTATGTACTGTATCATGTATTTATATTTTATTAAATAAACTTGTGATATATATGAAAATCATGTATTTTATAAATTTGTTAGCAGAGCTACCAAGTCTCACGCATTTAGCAGCATCCATCTCACGCATGAACCTGTAAATCTCACGTATATTTGCCATTTAAAAAATATCAATACAGTCTTATTTTGATGCATATGTTGATATATTTATTCACATGCGTGTGTGCGTGGATAGCATAGACTGCCATAGCCTGCCTCCATAGAATCCGCCGCAAAGTTATTCTTATCATTGTTAGTGACTTGTACAAAATGTTGTTTTTATAACTAATAGTACTGCCACCTAGTGCCTTGTTGAGAAACACCAGTGCTTCCACCTGGTGTCCATGTGGGGAACTAAACATCACGCATATTTCCCAACTCAACTTGGCAGCTCTGTTTTTTAGTCAGCCGGGAATGGAGCACTGAGGAGCCCATTCCATATCGGTTGATTTTCCATTAAGGAAGGAAGGTGAGCAACAAGGTGTTCACACAGGTATTTTTCTTCGTTTCCCGTTTTTCTTGCTGTGGGTGGGTGTCCACGAGACGAGTACTATACTGTAGCGCATTAACTCTCAACCCCGAGATGTTTTAACGAAACGCACTCTGATTACTCACAACACAATGCTCATACAAATTCAGTGAGATATGTTTTGAAATGTCACTAACTCAGAAACTTCAATATAAAGCCATAAAACAAAAGTCCCTAGAGTTGAGCAAATAGGCCAAGATTTAAAACGACGGCACGCAATTATCCAGTACCTGGCACCACATATACGAGTCTTTAAAATTCAGCAAACAGTTGGAGGTGGCTGGGGATATCACAGATTAGCCAATTGCAGGCGGTTGGAATCTACCTAGCTCTGGTTTTTTCAATGCATTTATAACATCCACTTTATACATGATTCTACATAAAATGGCATAAAAATTAAACTTCTCAAAATATTTTAATAATTCTAGCTTTACCGATTAGCTTAAATGCATGGCTACATTTCGTTCACTGGATGTATGGACATTCAACCACCCAGTTATTTTCTGGTAGCATGGTGAAATTTGTATATTTTTGTTTTCCATTTTTACAACGTTCACATATACTAATATTCCAATGATAATATAAAATGTGATGTAGTTATTATCAATGCATTACAATCAAGTATTTTATCAATAAAATGATACCTTATTCATTCATTTATGATAATTAATAGCAAAGTTGTGACTTTCTTTACGGAACCTCTTAATTTTTCCTAATTGTGTGTGCTATGGAAGTATGTCACACGCAGGGCTAAATTGATCATGGCTCAAAGTCTAGGCTTTAAATAAGGTTTTTGCCTGTGACAAACTGCACGGAGGAAAGTCAGGGTTTAGGTCAAAAGTCGGCATGCAGCTTTAATTAGAGGTGCGGCTACAAATACAGAATTTACGGTATATGGTTATTAACCACAACGAAACTATGTATGGCAAAGCAAAAATGGCCATGCTTCAAATAATACCCGTGTATTTTGTAGGGCATCCTGAAATAAATGTCAACACATTCGTGAAGTGGAGAAGGAATGACTCAATTCTGTGATGTAAACATCCTTTTATTCATAGGAGTACTTATAGAAGTATAAACACATTTATTTCAGGTTACAAAAACATGTACTGATAGGTACAATTATATACCTAAAATAATAAGTTAAAATAGAAATAAGTTAAACATGTAATTTTAAAATACATACATATAATAAATTAAAAAAACATTTATATAGACTGTAAAATCACCATTTTGCAGTATAAAGAGCTATTGCACATCTAGACCACATGGGTTTATTTATAACATTAGTAAAATTTCCCAAAGAGTTGGAGCAATAATTTTGTACAACAACAAGCATAAAATGAATGCAGTTTTACACCAATAATGGTAGTGAGAATTCTTAATATTAAACCTGGCATAAATGTTGTTGCACAGTTATCATAACATATTCATAAGACTGGCCGCAGATAAAACTGCTACTTTATCTTAAGCTAATATAGCAATTATGGGATCAAGGCTCCTTAACCTAAATTACATTTAAATATCAATGACCTTGGAACACCGGAAACATTGTCAACACCAATGCTTTGCATAAATACACCCTATTACTGGGTATCACACTAATACCCCCGAGCATCTCCAGCCCACCCCTCTAGTAGTAAATAAATATGGACACAATACACCACCCTGTCAAACACCATTTCACACTTTAAAGAAGCTGGAGGTTGTGGTGCCCCATTTAATACAACACACACAAGTTATATATCAGGGAAAACATATTCGCAAGACAGGGACACCTTGAATAAGCATTGTTTAGAAATTGTCCAATAGTTAATGCCATTGAACACTTTAAGATACATTAAAATACTTGGATTCACAGGGATGCTGAAGTTTTAATAGTAAGGATGACAATTGAGGATCATTTTGCTATTGTGATAGTATCATGATAGCTTTATTGACTAGCGAATATGCAGGAAAAGAAGTCCACAGTGTAAGGTTGGCACCATTGTGTGGCTTTAGAAGTGGTTGATTCAGAAAATGGTGAATCACTGAATGACGTTAATGGCAGATGACTCGGGATTGTTGGTTGGTAAATAAGGAAAATTACAAAATGAAATTGAACAAAACATGTTTACAAATATTGCTTTTGTATGGCACAAGTAGCCATTTTGCCAGCTATCATTGCTATCGATAGTTCAATGAACTATCTGATAATTATCGATGGCTAAATTTACTACAATTAGTACACTACCGTCTCACTGACTATTTTGATACATAGATAGTTCCATGTATCGTTATACCCAATTTCTATAGTAATGAATAACAACATTTAACACATGAATGTATATATATATACCGACCAGCAAAATAACATTTCTCGATTCCAAATTGGTTGTCAGTTATACCCAGGTAAGATTCTTTTAGTTCAAAAGCAATATAGTTTATAAAGATCTTAAAAGCAACTGTAAACCGGGCTATCAGTTTATAGTTATTATGTCTAATGTCTCCAGATCTGTTTTTAAACAAGGGTATAATAACTGTTTTCATAAACTTGTATCCATGTGTGATAACACTAGTGTTAAAAATGAACAGTAATGTATTAGCTCTGCACTTGTCATGTTTAATGCTCAGCAGATAACATGCCATTACCGCATGTTTGACCAGTCCTTGGATGGCGACACTTTCAGATTGATGCAATCTGATCACCAGGTGGCGCTGTCTGAACTACTTCGCTGTATGGTGGGGGTGGATTTGACAGTGCCGTGTATTGTGGTGGGGTTTTCGGTGAAATCACTGGCGCTGGATTTTCGATGTTTTGTCCAGATAACAGGTCACCATAGGCTGGCATGGTAGGCTGCCGACCTAGTATAGTAGGCAACTCCATCTGGCAGGGAGGCAAATCTGCAACACAAACAAGCCTCAATATTAAGCTATTTCAAACCAGCCACAAAAAAACAAATTTGTTAGTATACAATCCAGATTTCAGGTTTTTTTGAGAGAAATATGGCAACAAAATTTAACTGAGGTAGGAGTTTTATTTAAAGACACACACTCCATCCATATCATATTGTTTAATTTAATTTATAATTTATTTATACATCCAGCAAACCTCAGATATCAGAGACAGAATGCCTCCGAACTGTCCAAGATTACTGATAAAAGAGATTTAAGACGTCTTAACAACCACTGCAGTCTCTTACCTGCTGTGAAGGCTCCAGTCAGGGGGGTCCTTGCCACATCTGAAGCTGGCTGGGTAACCGCCTGCATAATAATTAATACCACAGTAATATTATTCCAGTCATTGGACGTGTATTTTCATTGGAAGGATTGATGTTCAAGTTTCTTGGAATGTGATTGTTTCAATAATGCATTTTACATCAATCCTAGGTTAGAAAGTATACATTGTGAGATGACCCCCCATGTAAAATGACCCACTTGCGTGATGGCCCCCTTGTGAGATGACCCTCTTGTGAGATGATCCCCTTGTGTGATGACCCCAATGTGAGATGACCCCCTTGTTAGATAACCCCCATGTAAAATTACCCTTCTTATGAAATTACCCCCCCTTTGAAGAGATGACCCCTTATAAGATGAATCTCCTTGTGAGATGACCCCCTTATGAACTTACCCTGAAGACCCCTTGTGACACGATACCCTTGTGAGATGATCCCATTATGAAATGATCCCTATGCAAGATTAACCCTCTTTTGGGATGTCCCCATCGTAAGATGATCCCCGTTATGAGATGAACCCCTTTGTGAGATGACCACTCGTTATGAGATGACCCCCTTGTGTGATGAACCCCCATCTTAATGTATTTATACAACCGAAAGAACATTTTAAATACTTATTTTAACATGAGAATTGATTTATTTTAACATGTAAACCACCTTACTTAATTTACTGATGTTCACACAGCACTATTGTCTCTATTTAAATTTGTTTTATTTTTACTATTTATTTATCTTATGTAAACCGCTATGAACGGATAGGTGCTATATAAAATAAACATTATTATTATTATGTGAGATGACCCCTTGTGTGATGAATACCCTTATGAGATGAACCCCTTGTATGACGCCTTATGAGATTACCCCCTTGTGAGACCACCCCTTGTCAGACAACCCCATTGTGAGATGTCCCCTTACTTTCACAACACTCACTGCGGATGAGCTAGATTGGCGTTTTTCGGATATAGACGAACCACCGATCCATATTGATACTGAGGCTGCAAGTGCATCCACCACTGCCAGGACAATCAGGATGATGTTCAGCTATCAACAGAGATGGGGCAATTACAGTGGAACCTCTCTACTAAGGCCACCTTTGGGACTGGACAAAAGTGACATGAACAACAAAAACTGATATACTGCAGTACCCAGTGTTCAAGATTGCTCAAAGCGCTTTACAGTTTACTCCCTGGCAGACCTGTTCACTCAAACACTGTTTCGACTTCACTGGGAAGCATTCAGCCACGGTGCAATTAATGCATGAAGACTATTGATGCACAAATATCTACCACTGTCTACAGCCTGTTACTCATTTATATAGCTGAGCTGGAGCAACGTAGAGTGGACAAACTTGCCTAAGTTTCGACATGGCAGCACAGGATTCGAACCCGGGTTTCTCAACTGAGAGTCCGATGCTCTAGCCACAGTGCCACCGCACTCCAGTAGTTAAAATCAAAAGAGCTACTGGGAGTACTCATGACTGCAACAGCGTATGAATTGAACCGGTCTTACTTGGCACTGGCCCGAGACTTTCTGTCCTGCCGCAGTCACAACTATGATGACTAGCAGGAGGGAAAACATTGACAGGAAGACCATGCACATGATCTGAAACAAAAAAGAATAATTTGTACCATTTTACTATGTAAAACATGCTACCTCTGTAAATAATTAATATAGATTGGTAACCAATAAAATTGTATTTTCAATAAGCCAAAGGTTTACCTCTCATCCACATTTTGTTTAGCATTTACATTTTTTGTGGTCAACATAACTAGTTTTGTTTATACAAAGACAACAAATGGTGTAAATATATTTTCTTTAACCACACACTTTCATTATCAAAGATTATATAATAACAGGTAAATAAGCCACTGGTGTATCATCGTTAAGACTTATGTTAAGCACACACCTACTAAGCAGTTGATGTTATCACTGACTGTCACTAACTGCCCCCTGACTACCCTTGACTGCCCCCCAAATGTTGCATCAGTTGGCAGGTGTGCGCTGCACACAAGCATGATTGTCATCCCTAATCCTAGTTTCAGGTAATTTGAATTATGAATCGGCAGTAGTCATAATCGGTGCAAAAAACCAGGTATCCAGTGACAAGTCGGCAAATATCCGATGACAAGTCATGTGATATCTGATGACAAGTCAGCAGATGTCTGATGACAAGTTGGCAGATATCAGATGAAAAATCAGCAGATATCCGAAGACTATTGGCAGATATCTGATGACAAGCTGACAAAGTGCAAAGCGTGATCATGTGATATCTCCAAACACATCACAATGGCACCTTTTTATTTGGATAACCGAATGAATGTTTTTACATGACATTGGGTTTATGAAGTGTAAGCCATTGTTAACTTCATGTACATTGAGAACTATTCATACTATATAGGCATTTTAATTACCTTGGTTTGTAAAATCATTCTTTTTAGCATATTTTATGACATAGGCCTACCCTGTGAGATTTTGATTTCCTGGATAACAGTTCTGGCTTACTAACAAATGTTAAAATTAGTTATTTTACGCTATTTGTTAATTCTGTAATGTTAGTGTGAAATGTTTTTCTTCAGGTGACAACAACATCATATAACTGCAGCTAAAGCTAGGCCCAAAATTACAAATTTTTCTCAGAATATTGTGCATTTGTCATAAATTACAGTGGAATTTCCACCACGATCATGTCAATGGTCGAGTCAGTAAGTGTGTGCTGGTAGGAGTTGGCGGAATTAATCACCATCTACCCTGACTTCTTTTTAGGCCAAATGCTAAGTGTGCATAAAACATTATAATAAATTTCAAGTTGACAATGACATTGTACTTAGGGATCATCCCAGAACATTGTTGTCTGATATTAGACGAAATTACTTTCGTTTGGGGGACGGGTTCAGAGGCAGTTTCGTCTGTGCATCGGACATCAATATTTTACACTTTTGACCGATACTGTTAATATATTGATATCATCATATCAGTGTTTACAAACTTTCGGCTGGGGGGGGATGAGGTCAGATGAAAGTAGTTTTGTCTGATAGTGGACATCAATGTTCTGATATGATCCCTTATCTAGTGTCAGTGACCAATATAGTGAGAGTATTGGTTATATTACTTTATACAGTGGCAGTGACTTCACATACCGAACAGCCAGTTCTGTCTCTGGCAGTCACCACGCACATAATCCCAGTGACTAAGAACTGAAAGTGAAAGCCACATTTACTGATCGCAAGCTGAACATCAGCAATGTCTACCTGTATTATCAAATGGGGGCAGTCTGTACCACAACCAGGAAGCAGTCAATGCAGTAATGTGTAACAGGAAGTCTGCTGAATTTGTCGTGCTGAACATGGGGAATTGGGAAACCACTGAATGGCAATGGGTACTGTGGTTAACTCAGCCTACCTCAACAATATTGTCTAGAAAACTATTTTTTTTTTTAACTGGATGTTTTGTTACAATTTCAACATTTCGTAGGTGGAAACGTTCAGATTAACTAAACACAATTTGCCAGGCAGTAAATCTTCACATATTTAATATATTATAATCTTAAGAACATCATTTCAATTAATATAAAAATAAGGAGCAGACTGGATCCTTTTAAGTTGCCATGAAAAAAATACATTGCTACGTAATAATTATCGATCTTTATGGAGTAGTATGCTGCATTAACCTATGCTATTTAGTTGAATAATTGCGATTAGCGGTTTATCTTAATAAAAACAGAAATTTATATGAGTTTCTTTGAATATGATTCAGTAAATTATTATTTACAATATATAATTTATACACAAGTTGGAGTCTGCCAGAATCATGAGTTGTATACTGTCATAAAATATGAAAACATACCTAGATACACCTATGTACCATTCAATACAAGCAAATTTGACCTTACTTTTTCACATGTTAAGTCTAGAAAGCAATGTGTCTACAAAACAAATATTAGAAAACCATCTAGTTATATAGGCTGTAGTATGACCTGACAATTAATCTTTCATTAGAAACAGAAAAGTAAAATAAATGCTATTTGATCAACAAATCTTATATACATACCGGGTAAGTAACTTTAAAGCAATACATGTTTTGTGTAACGTAGAGGCTTGTTAAAAAAAGTAAATCTGCTTAAATGCAAATTTAAATTCTAAGCAAATGAAATTAATTCTAGTTCCAGTTTTTTACAGCATTCGGCAACGTTCTGTTGACTGACTAGTCTGTATACATTGTGTATTCAAAAGTTCAACCGAAATATTTGCATTTGAATGCAACCGTGGAAAATGGCATTTGCACTTAAATATTTGCATTCAAATCCACCGACATGCATTTGTTAATAACCAGAACTGAAACATGAACATAAACAGCATATGATAATGATACTTACACAGACACCACCCAATACACTAATAGAGCCAATACATCCGTGGTGATTGGCAATGTACTGGAATATGATGTACAGTATGCCTATCAATATCTGTACACATCCGAGCAGGTGGGACAGGTGTCGGTGGTAGTTGGTCCGTACATGTGATGATCGATCGTGTACCAACACAATGTGGAACATGCTCAGTGGGTGTCGGCCTCCCACCGGCTGATTAACACGTCTCAGCATGGCTGCTCGCTACACGCACCTGCGAGGATAGATGGTAGAAACATGAATGCTCGTTTCACACACCTATGGGGATAGATGTTTGAAAAATGGCTGCTTGCTTCACCCACCAACGAGGATGTATACGCTTGAAACACGGCTACTCACTTCATACCCCTGTGAGGATATACATTTGAAACATGGCTGCTCGATTCACACCACTGTGAGGACTCAGATTATATACTTTTGAAACATGACTCCTTGCTACACACATCTGTGAGGATAGATGGTTGAAACATGGCTTATGCTAGTGCTCCAGTCCTCACCTCTGGAAATACTGTATTTGTTGAGACGCAAAAAATACATTCAAATTTTGCATTCCAATAAGCATACCGGGGTGTACACCTATTTTCTGGGGTTCTTGCAGACATGACTGGCAAACAATCTATGCATCCACATGATCAAAAGGTAGCAGGACACTGTAAAGTATGATCATTTAGGTGGATCTTTCAACAGTTTGTATCATTGAGCTTTGAAACTAGTGCGACATTGGTAGAAATTAAATTGCAACGATGGATTCAACTGTCAAGGTTGGCCTTGGAGATCACTGTCACAGTGTCAGATGCTGCGAAAAAGGGGGGTGTAATTGGTGTATGCTAATTGGGGCGTGTAAGCTTAATGGAACGAATACGGTAACATTATTTTCAGCATTATTTCTTGAGCAGCTCAAGAAATATGGGTGATACTGAGCAGATCTCAGTACGTACGCAACTTGCAAGTGCATCTACGATTACTTTCATGGCATATGTAACATGGATAGACAAACTGTTTCTAGTAAATTTCATAATAATTTAATAATAAATCTCTATATCACCACGAATCTTAGCTCAGAGACACAACATACAAAAATCAATAGGGACGAACAAAAAACATGAAGAGGGACAAGCAAGAGTCGTCATTAGAGCAAGGGACTGCTGAAGGCTAGGGTGGGAAAGTACTTTCATATAAATAAGTCTTGAGTTTTTTTTACTAGCTATAGTTTCAGATGATTTTAATGTTTTGTCATGCCATACTTCCCCATTGTGATGGGGGAATGAAGTAGAAAATGATTTATCAAGCTGGTTGTGAATTTTTCGAGAACATCTTGACATGTATGCACTTAATTACCTTCAGGTCATCTATACATTGATCTCCACCAGAGCTTGACAAAATGTCAGTAACTAATTCGATCAGCAATCTAACTGGTCATAGCAACTACTGGTAGGTTGAGAAATATGGACAGATTCAAAGAGTATTATTTCTCAAAAAGCTAAATAGCCAGGGCATTGAGAAATTAAGTGTTAGTAAAGAAAGCAGAACTTCACCCCCTGGCAGACTTGTTCATTTGAACGCAATCTTGATTTCTCTGGGAAATATTCAGCCAGGTAACACTTATAAAAGAGTGAAAACAATTAATTCACATGTGCATATCCATCACTGCTCACTAGTGTCTGTCTGCTAATTGCCAGGTACTCGTTATGGCTTAGAAGTAAACAGAGTCAATGTGTGTACGTGTGTGTGCATGGGTGCCTGCGTGCATATGTCTAAGTGTGTCTGTCTCTGTGTTAGTGTGTATTCGTGCGTGCGTGCGTGCGTGCGTGCGTGCGTGCGTGCGTGCGTGTGTATATAATATTATTCATAACTGATTAAATTAAGTCTCGAAAGCGAAGGCCACAGACGTAGTCTGAATCATAAAATGTCTATGATGCGTTTCACTTTCACCAACTGGGCAACTGCTATTGGGGTAAGACCACATTAGATTTTACATAGGCGGCCATTATAACATTTCCTTCATTTTCTGCAAAGTTTGTCTAATAAATCTTCCTGAAAATTTCACAGCATATTTAACCTCCATTGACACAAATGCTGTGGAAAATTTGTGAAATTCTAATACCTCACTTTTTCAGAAAAATCCACCCAAACCTAGCTAATACTCCTCAATTTTGCTACAATCTGGTGACGGATTTTGAAGTATTGGTACGTTCTGCAAAATAGCCACTCTGCGAATACACGAGGGACTAGTGCATATTTATTGCTACCTCATGAATTATCTAATGCAGTAGTACATTCAGTATTCAAATGACCAACATGTCCCAAGTCAAAGACAAAGTGCTCAAAAAAATTCACACATCACACCAAAAAGGTATTTTCAAGGGCACTCTTTAACTGGGTAATGGCGGACGAATCCTTAACGTGGTCTTACCCCTAGTGCTAAAACAAGCTGATGTTAAATAATAATAATAATATAATAATAATGTTTATTTCAGACAAAACTCCAAAGTCATATGTATGGCAGTATGCCCCTTCACACTGAATCACAGGATTCAGTGCAGCAAATAAAGGTCGGTTTGGCGATAATGTTCTGAAAAAAGCTGACTAGTTGAATGAGACCATTGTAACCACAATAATACAGACTAGTCAGTTAATAGAACGTTGCCGAGCGCTGGAAACAACTACTTGAACTAGTAGTAGTAGGGAGGTCGGTGAAAATGCAATAATTCATCAGAATTGGCAAAATGATACACCATTGGAAAGGTCTATTTAAGAGATAGACAGCCATACCAGTTTTAACTCTCTGTGATAAAAGTGGCGAAGTTATGGACAATTATGTAAAGGTCATTGAATAAATTTGTGTGACAGTTTTTTTTATCTGAAGGAAATGTGAAAATATAATCTTGTACAATATAAAAATCTTAACTAAGACTTGATATTTTATGCATTTTCCTTTAAATATCATTTATAAAAGGAATTTTACATAACATTATGTTAATTAACTAAGCAACTAACCTTTCGGAAAAGCTTACAAAAGTATCTCCAGGTCCCCCACTTTCAAATCGTCATCCAGCATACATGTACACAATACATCTGGCTCTTTGTCATACACCACACTGAACCAGCTTGGAAAGCCTGCTACCCATAGGTTGGAGGATATGCTTTAATGGTTTCCATTATGTGGATATCAACAAAATCTGACATGTTTTAGAAGTGGCAGGTATACCAACAAAATCATGTGGACGTTAATGAGTACGTGCATGTCAGGTATGCAAAGTTAGTAAAGTGTGTGTGAGAGTATAAGCACAGCCAAATATTGCATGCATTGATGTAAACATTCTGCTTTGGCCTTGCACCATATAATTATGTAAACATATGTAGGTTTGTGTGTGTGTCCACATGTTTGCGTGTGTGTGAGTGAACTTAGTAAAGTGAGAAGGATAGCCAACTACTGCAAGCAACAATAATAAGCATTCCGCTGCACAGCATGCACGTACAACATTATATATATATATATACACATATATATATACACATTATACATACATATATACATATACATATGTATGTATGTATATATACATTACATCAGATAATTCAAAGTTGCATAGCAATATATATATATATATTAATATTGCTATGCAACTGTGAATTATCTGATGTAATGTTGTATCTACAAAGATCCGTTTGCAGAGAACAGCGATGGCTGGAAGTAGGATATGAAGAATCACTTCCACATCTGCATCTACATCAGAAAGTGTTGTCAGCATTTCAAACACCTTGTCCTTCTTGATGCAAGTAGCGTCTTCAATGATAGGCGTACTCGTCCCACTCATTAACTCATTGATGTTTCTGCATGACTCCTGGCAGAATGACACGAGTTGCTGGTAGTGAGTGTTCATGTCCAAGATGTGAACACTCTTGTCTTCGATCATGCATCAGAGGGGAACAGGTGATCAGCTTCCTGATGAGTCCAAGTGCTTTACATCCAGTGAGAAACTGTAGCGTTTCTAAGTCGTTTAGAACGGATTTCAACAACCTGTTTGACGCACCTTGTTTATTCATAAAGCACCGCATTTAATTGCTTAGAAAGAATGTCCTTGCAGCATCCGAAAATAAAATGTTGAAAAAGCATGCATACCCATCAGCGCTAAAACAAAATGTTGCACCGTACCACCACCAGGAAATGTTAAATCATATTATATATTCATATACAAATAGTTCTAGGAAGATACAGTAAAAAAACATCCCCAAAAAGCACCAGCAAGCCAATGTTTATACATGCAGTTAGTTACAGCAAGATCAATGCAGTGTAATTTGAAGTACATCAGATGTCTGATTTATGGAGCGGGTTGTCATTCATTTGTTGTTATTAATTGTCATACATTTTTGTATGATTACAACATGAAAATAAACTTTAAATATTCATATAACATCCGCAATTTAATATATGATAGCATGTCTGTGCATATGTAAACACGAATAACAAATGCATGGCTAAAACACAACTTCAGAATAAAAGATTGCAATAAATTGAATAATATGTACGCCGGGTATGTGAGCGATAATAGAAGAAATACGTTGCCGGACATGGGGTACTTCTACGTTCGAGCTTGGGGCAAAAATGGGCAAAGGTGTATCGCCGTCAAATTTGCATTAATATTACGTTTATACATTACTAAATAGCGTACATGTAGTTTGCCAGAGTTTCCGCAAGTTGTTCATACCTTAGCTTAGATCCTCTCTAAATATGGTCAATGTTCACCATATCATATTTTTCTTAATTTTATTTCAATTCATACAAGAAACACGCCAGAAGAAAGAGTATCATTTTGCGATTTCAACCATACCGCCAAACATAACATGGCGGGTAATAACGCGAACACATGATTTTATGAAAACACCACCCTTCCGCGAAATTAAATATGGCTGCGCCCGCAACGAAATGAAATTTCTGCGGGTGTCGTTGTTTCATCACGAGTATCTGTATGAAGCATTGCGAGTTCACAAAAGCAGGTATTTTTATCACAAAGAAGACGTATTTATGTTTCTTTTGATATAAAATATATGATCAGTCTTTATAAATCAAGGGACTTACAATTTTTTAAACATAGGTGATTTAACATTGCGTCCCAATGCAAACGCGTTTGCGTGATTTCTTAGTAGTACTAGTAGAACTAGAACTTGATGTATGTAAACTGCTCTTTCATCGAGTTTCTAATCTAGCCACCAAGTCCAGGCAACAGATCGATCACTGTCACATATAATAGTCAAAGTTACCTTACTGCGTATTATCTTGAGTCCAGTTTCACAAAGAAATCCAGTTTTCCACGGTCAAATAAGTCCTCAAAATGTGACTTATGGTGGGAAATGTCACAAATGGCTTATTCCCGTGTTTACGTCGCGTGACCGTGTGGGCGATTTCCCGGATTATGTTTATGATTATTGATTATTCAGACTCCGCAATGTGGCGCCACTATGTTGTCTCATCCACACCACAGGAAGGCAAAGGAAGGCTAGCCTTAGAGCAGCATTTCGTAGTTACCTACTGACCCGACCCGGGGGCAGGGGGATACACTTGCACCGGTGCGCCGGATCTAGTCAAGCTACCAATCCATCGGATAGCATCATATAGAAACGCGCAATTCAGTTGTCGTAGGCCCCTATAAACGTGGTTGCATGCATACATTATAGTTATCATTTGTCGCACACACGCATACACACGCACGCACGCACGCACGCACGCACGCACGCACGCACGCACGCACGCACGCGTGTTGCGCCGTGGTGCAGTGGCTAGAGCTTCGGACTCTCAACCGAGAGAAACCCGGGTTCGAACCCTGTGCGGCGGTGTCGAACCTTGGGCAAGTTCGTTCACTATACGTTAACTCAGTTGTATGAACAAGTACCTGGCTATAGACAGTGGTGGATATTTGTGTACGAATAGTCTTCGCGCATTAATTGCAGCGTGGCTGGATGCTTTCCAGAGAAGTCAAGATGGTGTTCAATTGAACAGGTATGCAAGGGAGTAAAGTGTAAAGCGCTTTGAGCAGTCCTGAGGATTGGATACAGCGCTATATAAGAACTTACCTTTACATATAGATAGAAATCCATAATTATAAGGAGGTGTGCTTTGCGGATCCAGGACGTGCGTTACGAGCATCCCCGTCTTGGCCTCAAGAAGAGAGATGCAATTGTTTATGTGAGCCAAGAGGGGGTGTAGTTGGGTGTTTCGATGAGCCATGAGAGGGTTGCAGTTTGAGATTTTCTGTGAACCTCAAGAGGGGTACAGTTGCAGGTTTTCGATGAGCCTCGAAGGTGGGTGCAGTTGGAGATTGTTTATGAGCCATGAGGGGATGACGGTAGGCTGCGCCCCCATTGGTAAACCCCAATTCCTCCCCTGACAGATGTGTTGTAAAGTTAAATCAAAATTAATGTTGGTTTGTATTTTACGTAGCTGACACGCAAATAATGTATATTAGCCTAACGTAGGCCTACAAACAGTACCGTTTTTTTGTTAAGTGTGACAAAATCAGTATCTAGGCACATCTAGTACGAGACCTCTTAGCAAAGAATCACCGTATCCAAAATAGATTACAAGGTCCTAGCATGCATTTCCAAGCAGCCTCCCATGGTATGAAAACCCTTCAGAGATTAGCGACGACTTTTGCCAAAGGTCCGTGACAAAGGCAAGGAGCAATGCGTGGAATACGAGAGTATTGATTCAGAGAAACACTCGATGACGGGAAACACTGTCCGAGGACTAGCCAGAGACAATGGTCTCTCGGCTGAAGGCCTACATATAATCAACTATGTCGTAAAAAAACACTCCGATTTGACCACCATGGTTCGACTGATTTGGCCACTATGATTCAACTGATTTGACCACCATGGTTCGACTGATTTGGCCACCATGATTCAACTGATTTGACCTCCATGGTTCGACTGCAGGTTTTAATTCTGGTAGTAATTACTGATAGCTATGCAGCTGGTTTAGCGGGAAAACGGTGGTAGTTTGTCAAAATTGGATTAATCTGAACCCCCCCTAATAAAAAAACGTATCATGTTTACAAGTTTTAATTCTGCAAAAATTTCACTGAACAGCTAAAAGTAATTATTAATTGCTATGCAGCTAGTTTAGCGGGTGAACTGAGGTGAGGGGTAATTTTTGCATAGGATTACTATTTAGTCCGAACCTCCCAAACAAAAGTTATCATATTTGGTTTTAATTTAATTCTGAACTTATTTCACTGAACAGCTAAAACTAATTATCGATTGCTATGCAGCTGGTTTAGCAGGAAAACGGGGGTGGGGTGAGGGTGTAGGCGAGGTTTTGAAGGTTCGTTTTTGAAGGGGTGGTTCGTAAAAAGGGAGTTCGGATGAACCCCCCCCCCGAAACCCCCACTGGTTACGAGCTTGCGGTACGTATATTCTGGATTTATCATGAATAATTTGCAATTCATATCGAATAAAAGGTGCTGTTGAAAAAATGTTGACGCCGCGTCAGCATAATTCACTATCCTTATTGGAATCTGAAAGGGAGCACATTTCAAACGGTCTACGAGCACGTAAAATAACAAAGGTCTACGGAGCACGTTCCCCCAGCTCCCTGGATCCCCTATGCCTTATCTCAACTCTGCTCATCCTCTTCTTTTGCTGCCCTTTTCTACTTTCCATGCTCTTTTTGACGAAAGTCTGTCCGCTCATTCTTTGCACATATCTCAATCTTCTTATGACTATTGTACTTTCAATTTAGGTGTTTCTCGTGTCAATCTATTTTCTCAATTCCTTATACTCTTATTTTGCATATTCTTCGGACCTACACGTTTTCTGCTACCTGTACGCCTACGGTGCATTTCTTTTTAAATACAGGGTAAAATGAGTTACATAAAAAAAACGTATATCGGCCGCCAGGAACTCGGCGTTGCCGGAACCCGGGATTGAACCGGGGACCTTTAGATCTTCAGTCTAACGCTCTCCCAACTGAGCTATTCCGGCCGACGAAGAAAATTGTTCACAACAGGCTACTGCCTTAGGACCGTGCGAAAAGCTCTTTAGATCGCATATTATAACATGTGAGTAACATCAATATATAAATTAAAGGAGTATACGATATATTTAAAGAATAAAGGCCGTTCATTAAATTTCATATTATATAAATTATCCAACTTCTACGATCGTTAATAGTACAAAAGTATCCGTTAAGTAGCAGCACCTTAACGACGGATCATGTTAATACGGCGGAGATAGGGAACTATTGTATGTATTTTTGTACATTGCTAACTATTGACTGTCACGTGATCAAACAATTAAATTTACTGTCTTTTATCGATCAAAATGTACAAGAAATTCACTCGTTTTTGCGTGTATTCATTAGTAGTTACCTTAAACTACGGTAGGTGGCGCCACTTACTTCGGTTTACTTCAGACGTGGGGATAGATCACAATTTACATTTCAATAATATTGTAAAATAAAGTCAATAAAATACGCGATATTTAATTAAATAAGATTACCTTAAATTCAGTGTTGACTGCAAGTGGGGGTTTTATTATGACTATTGGTTTGTGTAAATACTGGTGTATTTTAAAATAGTGTTTTTTCAGAGGCAATTCATCATACCTATGATACAATACATATGATAATTTGTTTTGTGTTGTACAAACATTTTATTTTGCAAACAAAATATTGTTTTATTTCCTGAAAATAATAAGCGATCTTTATTATAAACAGCAACAAGTGAATTAAAATATGTGGTTAACATGTGTGCTTGCCATGCAATTACTGAATGGTTCAACAGTCTTAACAGTTTTTAACATCAATAATGTCAGCAGTATGAAAGACTGCATAAAGGTCTTGATTAATATTTTATGGGATTTCCCTCTGATCCATTCCGGTTATAATCTTAAAATGGCGTATTTAGGTGGGCATTAGGCCATGGATGCCCCCTTTCGGAAATATGTTCTTTGTAATTATTGTGAAACCATACACTATTTTATTTATTATAAATTACTCCTGTTGTTAATATTTTAATTGTTAACAATGTTAGAAATTTGGTTTTGTGGATTAAAAAAATAGCTATATCAAAATATTTATTATAATATTGACATAGTATTAATGATCATGAAAGCCTTTGTATGAAATATTGTATTGGCAGGTTATTGTACGTTGATGTTAAGTTGTTTGTCAATTTCTAATTGATGTGACAATGTGCCCTTTTTAAAAGATAAATTGGTGCATGTTTGGAGAACTTATAGTTATGAATAAACTATCTACATGTCTCAATATATTTTGTAAAGTGTTGGTCGGCTCTGAAAAGAACCGTGTGTTGTTGTTGTTGTTGTTGTTTCTTCCGATAGCTGCAGTCCACCATGTTCGTGTAGCTGGTCAAACTGGAAAACCCTTCAGATGTCCAAGAGGATGGATGTCCTGGAATGGATCCATCCCGAATATAACATCTCACCGTGCCGCTTATTTCGACATTTCACCTTCAACCACATAAAGTTCAAACCTTACATGTTATTATATTCACAGCTTTATACGATGGCGTGGAAGTGCTGTCCACATGGAACTACAGACCACAGCCAAGTCAGACTCATCGCATTTGCAGGCTCCCAAAAACCTCTCTTGAGACATCGTACTGCACCCCCACGTAAACCTCAAACGGAACTGGTTTCCCACGAGTGAAACTCTTTTACCTTAGGGAGGTAGTGCATATATGTACCCATCACACCTCCCAACTTACGGGACTTTTGGCAGCCTACGCTCAACACTGAGTGTGGATTGCCACGCCGCATTATACTTATTGATTTCACCCGTTTTTAAAAATAAATAATATACCTAAAAAACACAAGTCCAATAACCAGAATTGGCTCGTTTGTTTCTTTACACAAGTTCTTTATACAATATTAATTTACATATACAGTATACATTTACAGTATACCAAGACACTACACAAGACAGTCACATAAATTATCCCTTTATATATATACATAAATGATTTGGAGGATGGTAATATCAAGCAAAGTACTGAAATTTCACATAAATTATTAACCAATGAGCATTGATTACTGTTACTGGCATCCGAATATACGTTCCTTATAATGACCGTCTGGTAAAATGGCAGCACAAACTTAAATCTGACCACTACTATTGTTCATGTTAAATTATACTATTATTGTTTATTATATTTAATGTATATAATAGGGATAGCACAGTACAGCATATAAAATAATAATATACATAATTGTCTGGTGTCTTGTGCTATTCTACAAAGTAACCAATCCATTCAACTGTGATATCTAAGAATGTTCCACACAGGAAGCAGTTTGACTGCGAGTTGAAGTTGCGCATGCACCAGGTGTGGTTCATTCCGATTTTCCCGGTCCGCTACTATGGTTTATTTTCACGATTTCTAAACGTTTTTATTGCTGATAACTGTGCGAGGTACCATTTTAGATATACCACAATATAATCCCATGGTTATGTATGTAATCAAAACAGCCTAATACACGATTTGACAAAGGCTTACCCTTAACTTCCATAACAACCAGTTCAAAACGAGATGGCGAATCTGTAAACAACATACATAAAACGCGCCAAAACAAAATCACCCTCAAAATAACCTAACAATCAGTACATTCACATAAAGTTAACGTATTATACCATTACAAATCCGGATTGTAGGCTTCAATAACAAACAAGAAATCAACAGTAAACACAATATACAATACAATAAACTGTCTACTACCAGGCATTTCACCAAGGCGTTCTGTTCCCAGTGTCGCCCTGGGGCCCAACCAAGGTGAAGAACTTCATTTCATCTGCACTGCATTAAGCGTTTTGAAACTCATTCACACGTCTTCCTATAATTTGTAAGATTAAAACAAATACTGCAGCCTGTAAAACCCGGACAAAAGACTCTCATTTGGGCAAATATTTTTATTATTAATTTTAAATATAACTTGATTACACCTATGTAACATTTCACTGCGCTTTTTATTTTTTATAACGACTGTGATTTATACTTACTACAATTTTATATTGAGAAGTACTGTGATTTATAGCTAATGCAATTTCATAATTACTGTGACATTATTATTATTATTTTTTTATATGTATATTTTTATGTGATTCCTCTTCTATGTGATTCCTCTAACAATTTACGTAACTATGAACATGTGGTGCATTCTCGTATTTTTGTGGGCCAAGTTCGTACACCCTGCTCACCATGCAGACCTAAACTCGCCAGTTGTTGCTGCAACCACTAACCAGGTGGATATAATCCACACCCTTGGCCTGTGCACAAGACAAAATAAAACTGGAATTTCATTACCCAAAAAGTTTGGCATGTGAAACCACTCAGGGCCGCCTTCGCCACTCATCTTAGGTATGTTCATGATAGGCGGAAACATACACCCCAATCCAGGCCCTCTGTCATGTCAACTTGACCTCAGGGATGAGTAATTTTTTTATGTGGTTATTGTGATCTGGGTGTTTAATGGTAGCACAAGGCAATATGTTTTGACAACTGTAGCATCTGGTACCACATTTCGTGCATCAAACTTATGATGCTCAAATGATTATGAACACCTACAACACAGCAGCGTTGATTGGGTGTTTGCCAAATGTGACTCTCACAACAAATATTCTTTATATCATATAAATGATCTAGTCACATACAATTATTACAATCCATTATCAGACTTGGATGCATATAACATGACAATACCACCAGTATACTCAACATTCATTCCGGAAAGAACAAGCAGCCCAAAGAAAAAAATATGGTACTCCCGCCTCTAAATCTAAAAGCAATACGTCTACACCCAGATCCAGAACACGATCAAACAACTCTACAAGTTCACCCAATAGTTCTAACAAATCCAACCAAGCTCCAAACAAGCTAAACAATTGGCGAACACTTGTCATAAACTGTAATGGCATCCTCTGCAAAAAAGCAGAATTAGCTCATCTCATTGAAACCACTGACCCAGATCTTCTCATCCTATCCGAAACAAAAACCGACCAAACCATTAAAACATCTGAGTTCCTCCCACAAAACTACAGAGCTTTCCGCAAAGATCGTAAGCGAGGTGGAGGTGGGGTAATGCTAGCCATCAAAACAAAATATCCTGCAGTGGAGATAGACACACAAGCTGACTGTGAACTAATATGGGCCTAAATATCTTTGAAACATAAACATACACTTTATGCGCCTTTTACAGGCCACCTGACAGTAAAACGCAACCCTTGGATGAACTAGAAAAGGCACTAAACATCTTAGTACTCAAGAACTAAAAAAATCACATCACCATACTAAAAGGAGACTTTAACACTGGAAACATAAATTGGGAAACGTTACAAGACACCAGCAACAAAGTAACACCTGGCACCAGCAACAAAGTAACACCTGACACCAGCAACAAAGTAACACCTGGCACCAGCAACAAAGTAACACCTGGCACCAGCAACAAAGTAACACCTGGCACCAGCAACAAAGTAACACCTGGCACCATAAACAAAGTAACACCTGGCACCAGCAACAAAGTAACACCTGACACCAGCAACAAAGTAACACCTGGCACCAGCAACAAAGCCATCAACGACAAGGTCATTAATATCCTGGAAGAACATAATCTAACCCAAATTCATCGTGCTCCAACACGCGAAGGAAAATCCTAGATCTTTTCTGCACAATCAAGCCAGCTCTAACCAAGCACTCTGATTCCATCCCAGGTATATCAGATCATGAGATTATCCTCACAGACTCAAATATTAGACCTGAGTACACAAAAAACCATCTCGTCAAATCCACCTGTTCTCGAAGGCAGATTGGAATAAAAGGAGGGAAATTACATCAACCTTTGGTAATACATATTCCAAAGAGCATGTCAACCGGTCAGTAAATGAAAACTGGAATACCATTAAAACCCACATTACTACGATCATTAGCAAGTTTGTTCCAAGTAAGATGTCATCTGTCAGATGTCATCTCCCTTGGCTGACAGCTGCTCTCAAGCGAATGTGCAGAAAGAAAAACAGATTATACCAACGCGCGCATAAGACCAAAAGCCAGCAGTACTGGGTACAATTCAAAGACGTTAAAACACTTGTTGTCCAAGAGATAAGAAAGGCACACTGGAATTACATCAACAAGGTGGTGGCGTTGCCATATATGTGAGTGAATCTGTACTTAACAATTGCGAGTCTTCTGATATTTATTTAAGGAACATATCGTATGACTGTTTTGAAAGCATCTTGCAGCCTGGCCAATAAGACCTCCTTCTGACCAGTGCGAGTGTTCGCTCGGAACCCTGGTGTCCCGCCATGTCACGCAGACTCTCCAACACGGTATCTCGTAGACGCTCAGGAAGGAGAATCTGCATGTAGTTTACGTTACTCCAAACTCCCCTTGTGTGCGGCGGTAGAGTACTCCGCCAATCTCCTCCAGCTTGTCCCACTGCCGCAGAATTTTGCGTACGTGATCTGGCTCCCTCTTCAGTGCATAAGTGCTGGGCTTGATGCCAGTTGAGCACAAGTGTTTGACACGCGACAACATCCGATCCTGTGATTGGAGTTTTGCTAGGTCGTCCGTGGTATAGGAGGGAAGGGTTAGCGATGAAGCATTTGGTTCTTCCTCCAAACACGTCCTGTGTAGCTGTCACGTATCTCCAGAGGAATAACGGTAGGATCTGGTAACCGAAATTGTTCCCTCAGGTCGTCCGTAGCCCCTCTCCGACTGAGGGCGTCAGCATTTGCATTTAATTTCCCCGTGCGGTGGACTATGTCAAACTTAAAGTCGGCCAGCTGAGCTGCCCATCGCAGCTCTACAACACTAAGTTTCGCAGTCTTCAGATAAGTCAGGGGATTGTTGTTTGTGAAGACTGTGAACGTAACTATGAACATGTGGTGCATTCTCGTATTTTTGTGGGCCAAGTTCGTACACCCTGCTCACCAAGCAGACCTAAACTCGCCAGTTGTTGCTGCAACCACTAACCAGGTGGATATAATCCACACCCTTGGCCTGTGCACAAGACAAAATAAAACTTCTCTGCAACTGCACACTTCAGAGCTAGAAGATCCAACTTCTTAGTACTGTAGTTATCCATGTTCTGCTCGGTCGGCCGCAATCCACGACTGGCATACGCAATGACTTGCTGCATGCCGTCCTTTTCCTGAGACAACACAGCACCAAGACCGTGGCTACTGGCGTCGTCTGTCTCTACGGTGAAAGGGCGGGCGAAGTCCGGGTAGCCCAGTATGGGACTGGACGTGAGGCGAGTTTTTAGCTCTTCAAATGCGTGTTCTGCCTCCTCGTCCCATTTCTCAGTGAATGGACGATTGTCTGTCATCTTCCGTTGTTTCGGTTGTTTTCTCCTGGTCGTCTGCTTGTAATGAGTCGATGCAGCGGCGCTGCAATCTGGGAGAACTCTGGGACAAAGCGATGGTAGTATCCAGCCAATCCCATGAATGACTGCAGCTCTTTCGCGGATGTTGGTGTCTTCCAATTCGATATAGCTGTTATCTTGTCGGGATCTGTTGACACACCCTCCGCTGATACTACATGACCAAGGTATTTGACTTCTTCCCGAAAGAACTGACACTTGTTTGGGTTAACTCGTGTTCCCGCAGTCGTGCGAACACCATGTCCAACCTCTGCAGCATATCTTCATATGTTTGGGAGAATACCAATACGTCGTCTAGGTATATGGGCAACGAGGAATAATTCTCATCTTCCAAGATCGTGGTCACAAGACACTGGAATGTAGCTGGAACATCGCACAGACCAAAGCTCATACGAGGAAACTCATATAGCCTGCCAGTTCCAGCTCTGAAGGCCGTCTTATTGATGTCCTTCTCTGTTACCCTGATTTGATGGTAGCTGTCAGCCAGGTCAATTGTTGAAAAGAATGTGGCTTCTTTTTAGAGCATCCAGGGCTTCTTCGATCCTTGGAAGAGGAAAGGCATCCTTGTGTGTGCGGGTATTCAGCCCCCTGCAATCGACACACAACCGCAGTGATCCGTCCTTCTTCCTGGCGACAACCAGTGCAGCTGCGTAGGCACTACATCTCTTCCGGATGAACTTCTTGGCAATCAACTTGTCGAGATGTGCTTTGACTTCGGTCCACAAATTAGGTGGTATCCGCCGAGGAGGTAACCTGACAGGTACACCATCATCGTAGATCTCATGCTCTATCGTCTTGCATTCGCCGTCGTTGCCTTCCGTTCGGAAAACGTCCTGATTCCGAGTCAGAAACTCCAAGAAGTTAGAGCGGTTATGCGGCCTCAGTTGATCACATCGCGACACTGCTTCCCTAAAAACTGTTTGGAGGTCAGGATTCACCTACCCATTCTCTCTCGGACTAATGGTGATTCCCTCGGAAGTCAGCTGGATACAGTCGTGGTCGCTGGCCACCACCTTAATAGGCTTGGCTGCTCCAATGTGGCATTTGGGTTTTATCCATGCGTCCTGCATGCCAATGTTGACCAACAGTACGAGCAGTACACCGGACTTCACCTCCGCACAGTAAGCTAGCAAAACCACATCTTGTGGTAAGCTACCATCTACTTGCTCCACCAACACTATCTTATCATTGTGGCCGGACCACGTGGTCCCCTTATGATCTTGGCTGACGCGGCTGGCAGGTGTTGGGATTCCTTCCCGCCAGTCTTCACGAAGCTGTCCTTCCTTAGTGGCTCACTGATCAGTTTTTCGGACATCGCTAGGATTAGATCAGTAATTTATCCTCTCCTTGTATCGTTATCACTGGTTGGTTTGGTACGCCATGTTATGACCAGATGACGTATGATGTTGCTGCCAATCAGTCCTGGCACTTCCATCTTCCTCCGAGCCGTCGTGTGCTCACCGGGGTCCTTCACGATCCATCTTCCTCCGAGCCGTCGTGTGCTCAGTGGGGTCCTTCACAATGAAACATCCCATGCCCGGAAGTATCTGTCCACAGATCAGGATGTCGGCCTCGACGAACCCGACATAAGGTACAGGCAGTCCTTGTGTTGAGTTAATCTGGATCCACGAAGACGTATCACTCACTCGGCTGACCTTTTCTTCGAGATGGCGGCGAAAGAATCTCTCTGTAACCGTCGACACTTCCGATCCCGAGTCCACCAAGCAAGCCACATTCACGCTTGAAATATTGGCTACAATTTGTGGACATTTCCCAACGGCCTTCTCCAGTACCTTAGCCTTTCCTTCATGTGTGATGTATGCCAAGCCTTCCTCGCACATACCCACCGTTCGACTCGATCTTCACCGTGGGCGATGCTAGTTTGATGTATTTTTGTTCAGAGGCTTCGTTGCGATATCCTCTTTTGTGGCCAATCACTCCACAGTCGAAACACCGGCCTCTAAATGTTGGTCCAGTCAGACGTCGAGGTTTGCTGGCTGCCAGCAACGCATCCACCTACTGTTGCTGCTTCTGAAGCAGCAGCATGATATCCTTCAGGGTCACCCCTGTGTTCCCCGTCTGCGCTTCCAGCTGTACCACAGCCCCCCTAACAGAGGAGTGTGGCAACTGGTATCCTCCCAGTATGCATATTGCGCTCTCCCTGAACTCCCAGAAGCTTAATTTTGGCTTGTCAGCCATCAGTGTCTTCATGAGCGGGATGTGTGTTTGATCACGCATGCCAGCCACAAAGAGCTTCATTAACAGAGCTGTTGACGCCATACCAGCGTCCTCGATGTTTACCCTTTCCATCAGATTTGCAAGAGCAAGCGAGAATTCTTGCAGCGTTTCACGTACTTGTCTTCTGCTAAAGAAGGATTCGATTGCGTCTTCATCTGGCCCCGTCACAGCACCAAACCGGCTCTTCAGGATGTCCATGATTTGGTTAACAGTATTAGTGAGATGACTATAGGGCGAAGCCTGATTTCTCGCTTCGCAGTGCCGGTAATGTGTTCCAGCCATAGATAGAAATACTACTTGTTCGTCAGGGGTCAGTCGAGCAGCGGACAAGGCTCGTTCAACATCTGCCCCCCACTCATCGATGTCCGGCTCGCCGTCCCCGCTAAATTTAGGCAGGCGAAATTCCAGTCTAAAAAATACGTTCTGTGGCTGTGAAGCAGCAGTAATCGCAACAGCTGCATCCAGAGCCTCCTGCTTCTGTCGCAGCAGTTCTTCTTAATCCAGGATACGATCTTGTCCTTCCATTTCTGTTGTAATTATTATCTAGCTTGGGTGTTAAAGCTAAGATACTGGTGATTTTCCTTGTTATTCACTTAGTACTCGCGTTCTACATTATCGCTGACGAGAGTGTCCGCGGTCGAACTGCGGCGATCTGCGGCGCGCTTGATGACAGACACGCCTCTCATGTAGGCCGGGGTTTGTGGGAACGCCCACCTACCAGCGTCCCGGCAGCATGCAACCTTCTACCGCTCTATAGTAACATCAGGGATACCACAAGGATCCGTACTTGGATCTTTATTGTTTGTATTCTACATAAACAACCTGCCAGACTTAACAAAATTTAGGACATTTCTGTTTGCTGACGGCATCAAGATATTTAGAGCCATAACAAATAAAAATTACTAGGATATACTTCAACATTTAACAAGATTGCCACCCAGAGAATTAACTCTAGGTATCAGGTGGACAAGGAAGCCCTTGGCTTATCGAGAGTCCGACCCTTTTATCTATGTGTATCCCGCCCGTCTGAGGTATGTGTCGATTTTATTTTTAAACATATTCACGCTACTAGCACCCACACAATCAGCAGGTAATCTGTTCCATTCATTTACAGTCCTTTGTGAAAATGAAAACTTTCTTATATCCAATCTACTCTGCTCCTTTGCTAATGCAAGATCATGTCCTCTAGTCCTTCTATCTTTCTTAACTGAGAAAAACATATTTCTATCAATATTTTCATAACCCTTCAATATTTTAAACACTTCTATCTGATCTCCTCTCAATCTCCTGGTCTCTAGTGTTGTTAAACCGCATTTTTAGGCGTATTTCGTAACTAAGATCCCTCAGATTTTGTATCATTTTAGTTGCTCTCCTCTGCAATCTTTCTAGCATATCTATGTCCTTCCTGCGATATGGCTTCCACGCTTGAATACAATATTCTAAATGATGCCTAACTATTGTTTTGTACAGCGGTATTATTAGCTCTTTTTCCTTATACGTTATGTTTCGCCTAATTAATCCAAGGATTTGATTTCCCTTTGAAGCTGCAATTCCGCACTGCTCTGAAATCTTCATATCAGGGGGGGGGGTACTGTACTAAGTACTACTGTAAAAGAAAAGGACTTAAGGTTAACTATTAGTGCTGATATGAAGGTTTCAGAGCAGTGCGGAATTGCAGCTTCAAATCAAATCCTTGGATTAATTAGGCGAAACATAACGTATAAGGAAAAAGAGATAATAATACCGCTGTACAAAACAATAGGTAGGCCTCATTTAGAATATTGTATTCAAGCGTGGAGGCCATATCGCAGGAAGGACATAGATATGCTAGAAAGAGTGCAGAGGAGAGCAACTAAAATTATACAAAATCTGAGGGATCTTAGTTACGAAATACGCCTAAAAAATGCGGTTTAACAACACTAGAGACCAGGAGATTGAGAGGAGATCAGATAGAAGTGTTTACAATATTGAAGGGTTGTGAAAATATTGATAGAAATATGTTTTTCTCAGTTAAGAAAGATAGAAGGGCTAGAGGACATGATCTTGCATTAGCAAAGGAGCAGAGTAGATTGGATATCAGAAAGTTTTCATTTTCACAAAGGACTGTAAATGAATGGAACAGATTACCTGCTGATTGTGTGGGTGCTAGTAGCGTGAATATGTTTAAAAATAAAATCGACACATACCTCAGACGGGCGGGATACACATAGATAAAAGGGTCGGACTCTCGATAAGCCAAAGGGCTTCCTTGTTCACCTGCCACCTAGAGTTAATTCTCTGGGTGGCAATCTTGTTAAATCTTGCCTTGCATGAGAAAAAATAGTGGCGCCACATTGCGGAGTCGGTAATCATAATGTGGGAAATTGCCGGTCACGTGACGTAAACATGGGAATATGCCATTTGTGACATTTCCAAAGAGAACTCATATTTTGAGGACTTTCTCGACCGTGAACAACTGGACTTCTTTGTGAAACTGGACTAAAGATAATACGCAGTTAGGTAACTTTGACTATCTGTGACAGTGACTATTATCGATCTGCTGCCTTGCTGGTCGGAAACTCGAAAGAGCAGTTTAACAATGAAGTTATTAACGCATCGTTGACATTCGCTGATGCGGACAACGTCTATATCATCGACTATGACTATGACTATGTCACTATCTTATCACTAGGTGGGTAGATGAGGGATCACCAGTAGATATCATCTATTTAGATTTTCAAAAAGCTTTCGACAAAGTACCACATCAAAGATTACTCCTTAAGCTAAACTAAAGGCCCATGGCATAGGAAATGGTATAATAAACTGGATAGAAAAATGGCTGAATGACAGAAGACAACGTGTAGTAGTTGATGGGGAGGCTTCAAACTGGAAATCGGTATTGAGTGGGGTACCACAGGGATCAGTACTAGGACCTATATTATTCTTAATATATATCAACGATTTGGACGATGATATAACAAGCAAGGTGTTAAAATTTGCGGATGATACAAAAGTGTTTAGAAGGATTAAAACTAAAAGTGATGGAGACAGACAGCATTTACAAGATGATCTTGATAGGTTGATCAAATGGTCTGAAAAGTGGCAAATGCTGTTAAATTTTGGGAAATGTAAATGCCTCCACACAGGTCATGGGAATGAAGAGGTAAAATATAAAATGGGGTGTACTGTTCTAAGTACTACTGTAAAAGAAAAGGACTTAGGGTTAACCATTAGTGCTGATATGAAGGTTTCAGAGCAGTGCGGAATTGCAGCGTCAAAGGGAAATCAAATCCTTGGATTAATTAGGCGAAATATAGCGTATAAGAAAAAAGAATTAATAGTACCGCTGTACAAAACAATAGTGAGGCCTCATTTAGAATATTGTATACAAGCATAGAGGCCATATCGCAAGAAGGACATAGATATGCTAGAAAGAGTACAGAGGAGAGCGACTAAAATGATACCAAATCTGAGGGATCTTAGTTACGAAATACGCCTAAAAGAATGTGGTTTAACAACACTAGAGACCAGGAGATTGAGAGGAGATCACATAGAAGTGTTTAAAATATTGAATGGTTATGAAAATATTGATAGAAACATTTTTTTCTCAGTTAAGAAAGATAGAAGGACCAGAGGACATGAAGCTACATTAGTAAAGGAGCAGTGTAGATTAGATATAAGAAAGTTCTCATTCTCACAAAGGACTGTAAATGAATGGAACAGATTATCTCCTGATTGTGTTGGTGCTAGTAGCGTGAATATGTTTAAAAATAAAATCGACACACACCTTAAAAAGGCGGGATACATGTAGATAAAAAGTATTGGACTCTCGATAAGCCAAAAGGCTTCCTTGTCCAACTGCCATCCAGAGTAATTTTCTGGTTGGCAATCTTGTTAAATCTTGTTAAATCTTGTCTATGCTACGCCTATGGCCTTCGTTTCGGAGACTTTCATCAGTTTTGAATAACATGATATATGCACGCACGCACGAATGTGCAAAGAACATACACACATCTCTCATGTACATATCTTCCCTCCCAACAAAGTATCCCCATAAATCTGTGAATCCCACCCCCTCTTCTTGACACATCTGCTCAACCAGTGCATTGATCGCCATCCTCTTGCAGTTTCTATACGTTGCCCCCCTTCCTCCCATTACTGGCAAAATTCCTGAGAAAATAATCTGTTCAACTCTTGTCTTTAGCTTCCTCACCAACTGTCTAGTACAGAAGTACAGACAGCGAGGACCACGGCACAAGTTTTTAGTTTTAGTACAAGATACTTTCCTTTCTCAAAATGTGCTAGAATCAACCAGAGGTGAGAATGTGTTAGACATAGTTTTGTCCTCACAGAATGAATTAGTTGACAATGTCAAGATATGTGAGCCACTGGGGAGTAGCGATTACAATATACACATTTTACCATCAATGTAAAATCAGAAAGGAATAGTAAATATTTCCACAAAGGAAGGTATGAGGAAATATTTAGCAAAGATAGACTGGAATAACACACTGAAGAATAAGACAGCAACAGAATGCTGGAATATCTTAGAATGAAATTAAGTGCATAGTCGATAAATTTGTATCATACAAAAAAGGGAAACGGTCCAAAAAGAAACAATTATCGAAAGATGCCATTAAAAAAATTAAGTATAAACAAATGATGTGGAAGTCTTATAGATGTACTGGAAATTATGAAGACTACAACATTTATAAAGAAGCACTTAACCAAGCTACATCTGAAATTAGAAATTCAAAGAGAAGCTATGAAAAAAAATTTGCTAGTAATATAAAACATGACAGCAAGAGTTTTTATGCATATGTTCGAAGCAAACAGAAAGGTCAGGATAAGGTCGGTCCTCTAGAAGATAGTGCTGGAAATATAATGTCAGAGGGATTCTTAATGGCAGAAGACATGAATGAGTATTTTAGTTCAGTGTTTACAAGGGAAGATATTATTAGTTCACTGCCAGTACCAGAGGCTAAGTTCAAGGGGGCAGATTCAGACTATTTATGACAGTTAATTGGAACCCCGGAAATGGTAGCTAAGAAAATAAGGGCTATGAAGGATAATAAATCACCTGGAGTGGACGGGATTCCGCCCAAACTACTATTGGAAATTGTAGAACAAATTAGCGCACCGCTTGCAACAGTTTTCAATGTGTCATTAGAAGAGGGAGTGGTTCCTTTAGAATGGAAAGAGGCAAACATTATACCGTTATTTATAAAAGGTTCGAGAAACAAGTCGGAGAACTATAGACCAGTGAGTTTAACATTAGTGATCATTTGCAAATTATTAGAAAGACTAATTAAAGATCACATGGTGGATTTTCTTGTTTTAAAAACAACTTGATAAACCCATCTCAACATGGGTTTTTAAAAGCGAGGTCATGTTTAACAAATATGTTATATTTTTTGGAAGACATCACTAAGTGGGTAGATGAGGGATCACCAGTAGATCTATATCATCTACTAGTACTTGGATTTTCAAAAAGCTTTCGACAAAGTAGCACATCAAAGATTACTACTTAAACTAAAGGCCCATGGCATAGGAAATGGCATAATAAACTGGATAGAAAAATGGCTGATTGACAGAAGACAACGTGTAGTAGAAATCAGTATTGAGTGGGGTACCACAGGGATCAGTACTAGGACCTATATTATTCTTAATATATAGCAATGATTTGGATGATGATATAACAAGCAAGGTGTTGAAATTTGCGGATGATACAAAAGTGTTTAGAAGGATTAAAAGTTATGGAGATAGACAGCATTTACAAGATGATCATGACAGGTTGATCAGATGTTCTGAAAAGTGGCAAATGGTGTTCAATTTTTGGAAAAATAAATGCCTCCACAGAGGACATGGGAACGAAGATGTAGAATATACAATGGGGGGTACTGTACTGAATACTACTGTAAAAGAAAAGGACTTAGGGTTAACCATTAGTGCTGATATGAAGGTTTCAGAGCAGTGTGGAATTGCAGCTTCAAAGGGAAATCAAATCCTTGGATTAATTAGGCAAAATATAGCATATAATGAAAAAGAACTAATAATACTGCTGTACAAAACAATAGAGGCCTCATTTAGAATATTGTATACAAGCGTGGAGGCCATATCGCAGGAAGGACATAGCTATGCTAGAAAGAGCACAGAGGAGAGTGACTAAAATGATTCCAAAAATGAGGGATCTTAGTTATGAAATTTGCCTAAAAGAATGTGGTTTAACAACACTAGAGACCAGGAGATTGAGAGGACACCCGATAGAAGTGTTTAAAATAATGAATGGTTATGAAAATATTGATAGAAATTTTTTTTTCAGTTAAGAAAGATAGAAGGACTAGAGGACATGAAGTTACATTAGCAAAGGAGCAGTGTAGATTAGATATAAGAAAGTTTTCATTCACACACAGGACTGTAAATGAATGGAAAAGATTATCTGCTGATTGTGTGGGTGCTAGTAGCGTGAATATGTTTAAAAATAATATCGACGCATACCTCAGAAGGGTAGGATACACATAGATAAAAGGGTTGGACTCTCGATAAGCCAAAGGGCTTCCTTGTCCACCTGCCACCTAGAGTTAATTATCTGGGTGGCAATCTTTTTAAATCTTGTATATCAAATATGTACAGGGTGTACACATGCACACACAGTTACATACGCACGCACGCACACACACACGCATGCACGCTCACAAACGTACGTGATTCACACCATACAGACACACACGCAATGTTGCATGCTCAGTGATGGATATGTCCATGACGTAAATTAATTAATTGTATGTGATTTAAATTATTAATTGTTTTTGCTCGTCTATAAGTGTTGTAAACCTGGCTGTCTATTTCCCAGAGAAATCAAGATTGCATTCAAATGGACAAATCTGCCAAGGGGTGAAATTCTTTACCAAAACGTCCTGCTTTCTTTACTACCACTATAATTTGTCAATGCCCTGGCTGTTGATTCAGTTGCTTGAGAAATAACGCTCACTTTTGTCCTTATTTCTCGACCTACCATCTCGAAGTTGGTATGACCTGTTAGATTGTCGATCAAATTATTTACTGCCATTTTGTCAAGCTCTAGTGGATATCAATATATATCTAGATGCCCTGAAAATAATCCTTAACAAATTAAGTGTACTTGCGTATACATTGAGATCTGCTAGAGAAATTCTCAGGCAGCATGCCAAATAATTTTGTACATCATTTCCCCATCACAACTGAGAAATATATAGGCATAAAAAACATTAAAATCATCTGAAACTATACCTACCTTAAAGTAAAAAAACTGAAGACTTATTTATTTGAGATCACTTTCCCACCCTACCCTTCGGCAGTCCTTGCTGTGTTGATGACTCTTGCCCGTCCCTCTTCACAATTTGTGTTCGTCCCTATTGATTTTTGTATGTTGCATCTCTGAGCTAAGATTCGTGGGGATATAGACACTATGGAAGTTTATATTAATTATTACGAAATGAAGAATAGCATCACATTTACTAGAAACTGTTTGACTATCCATGTTACACATGCCCTGAAAGTAATCCTAGGTGCACTTACAAGCTGTATACGTATTGAGATCTGCTCAGTATCACCCATAGAAATAATGCTGAAAATACTGTTACCGTATTCGCTCTATTAAGCATACATGCCCTAATTAGTGTAGACCCCCTTTTTAGCAGCATCTGACACTGTCACAGCGATCTCCAATGCCAACGTTGACAGGATTCACATGAATCCATCATTGTAATTTAATTTCTACCAAAGTCGCACTAGTTTCAAATCACAATGATAAAAAATATCGAAAGATCCACCTAAATTATCATACTTTATAGTCTTGTGGTATCCTTTTGATCATGTGGATGCATAGGTGACTTGCCAGTCCCGTCTGCTGAGATGGCTGTACCCGGAACCCCAAGAACCAAAGAAAATTTCAATGTATTTTTGCGTCTCAAATATTTATTAAAGACTAAACAAAATTAACCTTTTTTATTCCCAATCCAAATTAATTATACTCTAAAAATAGTGCCATGATATTCATCTAAATTTTTAATCCCCTCCGTTATCCTGTTCAAGGCCCCTTTTGATCGCAGTTTTCTGTACATTTTCTGCACATTTTGTTGCGACACCAAGCGGTCGAAGTGACATCACCGCAGGTAGCACTGCTAGGATTTAGCGTGGCGTGCATCTAAGCGGGTTGGTGTTTCAGGATGTACCTAAAATTGCAATCACGGAATTTAATATTTTTTTATATCAACGTAAAAATAATCTTACCTACAAATGTGTCGCTGGATGTTTGAGCGGGTTTCTAGTACATTGAAAATTTCATTTAACTTAATCTTTAAGCGTACAGTATGTTTAATAGAACGAATACGGTATTTCCCGAGCTGAGCACTGGAGAAATAGCCTAAGCCATGTTTCAAACGTCTATCCTTGCAGGTGTATAAAGCGATCAGCCATGTTTCAAACACCTAACCTCGTAGGTATGTGAAGCAAGCAGCCATGTTTCAAATGTCTATCCTCACAGGTGCGTGTGGAGCCAGCAGCCATGCTGAGACGCATCAATCAACAGGGAGGCCGACATCCCCTAAGTATGTTCAACATCGTGTTAGTACACGATCGGTCATCAAATGTGAGAGTCAACTACCACCAACACCTGTCCTACCTGCTCGGATGTGTACAACTGTTTATAGGCATACTATGCATTATATTCCAATCCATTGCCAATCACCTGGGATGTATTGGCTCTATTGGTGTATGGGCCGGTGTCTTTGTGAGTATCATTAAATATCATATGCGGTTTATTTTCACATTTCTGTGCAGGTTATTAATGCATGCATGTCAATGCGTTTGAATGCAAATATTTTAGTGCAAATGCCATTTTCCATGGTTGCGTTCAAATGCAAATATTTTGGTTACACTTTTGAATTAATTTCAAATGCTCAGAATTTAAATGTGCATTTAAATGCATTTACTTTTGTTAACAAGCTAGTATGTTACACATTCAAACAAAACCTGTACTGGTTTAAAATAACTTATAATATAAGATTCGTTGATCAAATAGCATTTATTTTACTTTTTTGTTTCTAGGTCCATGAAGGACTGTCTGGTCATACTGGTGGTTTAACTAATTTTCTAACATTCTCAACATCCAGTTTCAAAACAAACTTTATTGGCTACATGGCTGAGGCAGGCTGAGGTAGCTGCAATACATTTTGATGTTCAGTTATTTCCCATTTTCACAGCCAATTCAGCAGACTTCCTGTTTCACATTACTATAATGGTCGATTCCGGATAGTGGAACAAACTGTCTCACTTTAATAATAATACAGTTCACTTTAATAATAATACAGTTAGATATATTGCTGCTGTCCAGTTTGTGATCAGTAAATGTGGCTTTCACTTTCAGTTCTTCATCACTGGAATTCTGTGCTTGGTGGCTGCACGAGACAGGCCTGGCTGTTCGGTATGTCAAGTCACTGCCACTATATATGTATTATAACCAATGCACTCTCACACTGGCACGGGAATTAAATTAATATTGGGGGTCTGAGCCGGAGTTATAGCATCACTCATCAGATCATGACATCGGAAGACAACGGGTGGGCTGTTGAAGTATTTTTCCGGTGATGTTCAACATTTGTTAAGCTCATCAGAAACCTCCAATAGCACCCCGTCTGAGGCTCGCCAAAAAAGCTACCTTGAGGCTCTGCAAAAACCTCAATTTGTGCCTTCACTTGAGGCTCGCCAAAAAACCCACCGTCAAGCTCCGAGGGGGCAAAAACCATATGTCGGTCCCCCAACAAAATTCCTGGTCAGACCGCTGCCCCCTTTTCCCCTCCATTCCCATGCCTAGACGCACTCTCACTGTATTTATCACTGACACTTGATAAGTAGTATGTCGTTGTCAACATTAGATTCATTATAATGTTTTATGGCGCACATCTAGTAGTTGGCCTATAAAGAAGTCGGGCTAGATGGCAATTAGTTCTGTCGCTAACCTGACATCTGTCGGCACACACCTACCGACTGAATGTTTTATTTGAATGTTTCTCAATGTACATCAACTTAACAAGGTCATACACTTCATAAACCCAGTGTCACATAAAATATTTGTTCGGATTTCCAACTAGTGTTCGATGTGTTTGGAGATATCACAAGATCACACTATGCACACTTATTGGCCAACTTACCCACCAACAGTCGAATTAGGTCAGGAAAGCAGCGCACACCGGCCAACTTGTCATCAGATATCTGCCAGCTCGTCTTCAGATATCTGCCAACTTGTCATCAGATATCTGCTGACTTGTCATCGGATATCTGCTGATTTGTCTCTGGATATTTGCCAACTTGTCATTGGATATCTGCAAATGAGTTGCTGGATATTTGCCGACTTGTCACTGGATACCTGCTTTTTTATACCGACTACGCCTACGATTCATAATTCAAATTGCCGGAAAACAGGATTAGGGCCGACAGTCAGGTTTGTGTGCAGAACACACCTGCTGACTAATGCAAAATTTAGGGGGCAGTTGGGGGCAGTCGGAGATAGTCAGAGGGCAGTCAGGGATAGTCATGGGCAGTCTGTGATAACACCGACAAGTCAGCATTTGTAGGCCTAGCATAATCCTTTAAAAACGATACATTGATAGCTCACTTAACTATTCTTCCATCATCTTTGATATTGAAAGTGTGTGGATAACTATAATATATTTAGACTTGTTGCCTTGTGCCTTTGTATACAAAATTAGTCCTATGGCCCAGAAAAAGACAACAAGATATCAGTGCGAAGCAAATTGTGGACGACAGGGAAACCATTGGCTTACAGTTTTATTGGTTACCAATTTATATTAATTACTTACAGAAGTAGCATGTTTTTACATAATAAAACGGTACACATTATTCTTTTCTCTTTCAGATTATGTGCATGGTCTTCCTGTCAGTGTTTTCCATCCTGCTGGTGATCATACTTGTGAGTCTGGCAGGACAGAACGTCTCCGGCCAATGCCAAGTAAGACCGCTTTAATTCATACGCTGTTGGAGCAATAGGTGTGTTCGAGAGATGTGTAGAGTACTGTGGCGCAGTGGCTAGAGCATCGGACTCTCAGTCGAGAGAACCTGGGTTTGAATCCTGCGCTGCTGTATCAAACTTTGGGCAAGTTCATTCACTCTACGTTGCTCCAGTTCACTCAGCTGTACTTTTAGTTCTCAAGTTATTGCACAGCCTTACTCCAGATGGTGGCCATCTTGGATTTGTCCAATATGGCCGCCAACACGGGAGCCCAGCTTGGCTCCCACAGAAAAATGAAATGTCATGGCCATATCTAACGCTGGTCCAAAAATGGTGCTTTGGGAACGATGTGACCAATTGAGGTTTTGAGGATAAACCCCCTGACTTTAATAGTTATTGACTAACTATCCAGTTGTGACAACATATTGTACCTACTCCAATACATACTATGGGCCTGGGTAAGTGGCCACTACTCGCTCACCAAGGGACCAGTAAGACGATTAAGTAAGAATTTTGTGCTGGTAAGGACCATTTCCAGTTTTTTTAATTAATGTTCAAGCAGGCAATTATTTGATGTGTTTTGATTAATAATGATAATAATAATAATTGACAGGCAGAAATTAAGTAGAGTAATTGTCCCTATGCAGAGTGGGAAGAGTGGCAAGGTCGTGCTGTTGGGTGAAATTTATATATCATGTTTTGGTAAAAAAAAGATGGAAAACAAACACTCATTTGTGCACATTGTCCAACAGATATGTCGCGATTTTGCATAAATTAGATATTGCACCAACTCAACACGTGGTTAAACAAATGTTTTGTTCCTATTTGGGCAAAATTTAAGAAATTGCAGTTATCATATTTTGCCCTGAAATCCTTCAAATGCTATCCTATATCTGGTAACCAGGTAACCGTAAATAATGTACAGATAGTTGTTAATGTAATTACGATTGTAAATGTAATCACACTCACAATCGTGCTCATACAGTGCACACCAGATATCTCAAACTCACATAAGCCAATTTTCACTTAAGTGCATCTTTTTCCTCAGTTGGCCTGTAAGGCACTAAAACATAGGTCATGATAAGTTGAACTTTTGATAACTAGAGGTATTGCCTGTGTCCCTGGAGGTTCGACAGATCCAGAGTGCACTGTATATTGAAATAGTAATTGAGTAAATTTGTTGTGTACAGTGGAGCCTCGCTTTACATTCACCTCTGTAATACACCACCTCTCAATTAAGGTCATCCTACGACAGCCCCAGATTATTTCTATGTACAGTAAACTATAGCATATTAGACCCGCTAATATGGTCAATTTGCTATTCAGGTCACTTTTGTCCAGTCCCAAAGGTGGCCTTAGTAGAGAGGGTCCACTGTAATCGCCCCCTCTGTGTTGGTAGTTGAACATCATCCTGATTGTCCTGGCTGTGATGGATGCACTTGCAGCCTCCGTATCAATATGGATAGGTGGTTTGTCTCTGTACGGAAATCGCCAACCTAGCTCATCCGCTGTGAGTGTTGTGAAAGTAAGGGTACATCTCACAAGGGGGACATATCACAAGTGGGTTGTCTTACAAGGGGTCGTCTCACAAAGGGGTCATCTAACAGGGGGCTAATCACACAAGTGGGTTAATTTCACAATGGGGACACCTCAAAAGGGGATTAGTCACACAAGAGGATTAATCTCACAAGGGGGGCTCATCTCACAATGGGGACATCTCACAAGGGAATTCATCTCACAAGGGGGTTAATCTCATAAGGGGGTTAATCTCACAATGGGGACATCTCACAAGGGGATCGTCTCACAAGGATCATCTCACAGGGGGGGGGGGTAAGTTCACAAGGGGGTCATCTCAATGGGGACATTCCAAAAGGGTTAATCTCACATTGGGGTCATTTCATAATGGGGTCATCTCACAAGGTTCATCTCACAATCTATACTTCCTAAACTGTGATTGACGCAAAATGCATAATTAAAAAAATCACATTCCAAGAAATGTGATCATCAATCTTTTCAATGAAAATTCACATCCAGTGTCTGGTGCAGTGATACTGTGGTATTAATTATCATGCAGGCAGTGATTACCCAGCCAGCTTCAGGAGATGTGACAAGAACCCACCTGACAGGAGATTTCACCGCAGGTAAGACTCCAGTGATTGTAAGACGTCTCAAATTTATTTTATCAGTAATCTTGGAGAGTTTTGAGGAGTCCTGTCTCTCTGATATCTGAGGTTGGTAGGATGTATAAATAAATAAAACAGTATCATGATTCAGAGGGAGTTAACAAGTTAAAGGAAATATGGATGCATGGGATGCACAAAGCAAGACAGTTTATGCTGACTGTTTTGGAAACATGTTTAAACTTATACTGTGCATAGATTAACACAACTTGCACAATAAAAGTAATTTAGCCCATCACAAATTATGTTCACTGATGGTTGTGTCTTTAAATAAAACTCCTACCTCAGTTAAATTGTGTTGCCATATTTCTCAACAAAAAAACCTGAAATCTGGATTGTATACTAACAAATTTGTTTTTTTGTGGCTGGTTTGAAATAGCTTAATATTGAGGCTTGTTTGTGTTGCAGATTTGCCTCCCTGCCAGATGGAGTTGCCTACTATACTAGGTCGGCAGCCTACCATGCCAGCCTATGGTGACCTGTTATCTGGACAAAACATCGAAAATCCAGTGCCAGTGATTTCACCGAAAACCCCACCACAATACACGGCACTGTCAGATCCACCCCCACCATACAGCGAAGTAGTTCAGACAGCGCCACCTGGTGATCAGATTGCATAAATCTTAAAGTGTCGCCATCCAAGGACTGGTCAAACATGCGGTAATGGCATGTTATCTGCTGAGCATTAAACATGACAAGTGCAGAGCTAATACATTACTGTTCATTTTTAACACTAGTGTTATCACACATGGATACAAGTTTATGAAAACAGTTATTATACCCTTGTTTAAAAACAGATCTGGAGACATTAGACATAATAACTATAAACTGATAGCCCGGTTTACAGTTGCTTTTAAGATCTTTATAAACTATATTGCTTTTGAACTAAAAGAATCTTACCTGGGTATAACTGACAACCAATTTGGAATCGATCAATGTTATTTTGCTGGTCGGTATATATATATATACATATATGTGATAAATGTTGTTATTCATTACTATAGAAATTGGGTATAACGATACATGGAACTATCTATGTATCAAAATAGTCAGTGAGACGGTAGTGTACTAATTGTAGTAAATTTAGCCATCGATAATTATCAGATAGTTCATTGAACTATCGATAGCAATGATAGCTGGCAAAATGGCTACTTGTGCCATACAAAAGCAATATTTGTAAACATGTTTTGTTCAATTTCATTTAGTAATTTTCCTTATTTACCAACCAACAATCCCGAGTCATCTGCCATTAACGTCATTCAGTGATTCACCATTTTCTGAATCAACCACTTCCAAAGCCACACAATGGTGCCAACCTTACACTGTGGGACTTCTTTTCCTGCATATTCGCTAGTCAATAAAGCTATCATGATAATATCACAATAGCAAAATGATCCTCAATTGTCATCCTTACTATTAAAACTTCAGCATCCCTGTTTATCCAAGTATTTTAATGTATCTTAAAGTGTTCAATGGCATTAACTATTGGACAATTTAAAAAAAATGCTTATTCAAGGTGTCCCTGTCTTGCGAATATGTTTTCCCTGATATATAACTCGTGTGTGTTGTATTAAATGGGGCACCACAACCTCCAGCTTCTTTAAAGTGTGAAATGGTGTTTGACAGGGTGGTGTATTGTGTCCATATTTATTTACTACTAGACGGGTGGGCTGGAGATGCTCGGGGGTATTAGTGTGATACCCAGTAATAGGATGTATTTATGCAAAGCATTGGTGTTGACAATGTTTCCGGTGTTCCAAGGTCATTGATATTGAAATGTAATTTAGGTTAAGCAGCCTTGATCCCTTAATTGCTATATTAGCTTAAGATAAAGTAGCAGTTTTATCTGCGGCTAGTCCTTGTGATCTTTAAGCTTTACTGAATATAAACATTTTTTTAGGTTTTGTTTTAACAATGATACCATACACTGTCTTATAAAGTTGATAAGCTATAATAAATAATAAATATAGATAGATAAATGGTTATCATTAGAATGGCCAGATATTTTTATGAACTACAGCAAACTTGAAAATGTTGAAAAGGCAAATTGATTAAGTGTGATCATTTGTAATGACGGAAGGATGATGAATATATGTTATGATAACTGTGCAACAACATTTATGCCAGGTTTAATATTAAGAATTCTCACTACCGTTATTGGTATAAAACTGCATTCATTTTATGCCTGTTGTACAAAATTATTGCTCTTTGTGAAATGTTACTAATGTTATAAATGGACCCATGTGGTCTAGATGTGCAATAGCTCTTTATACAAAAAAATTGTGATTTTACATGTTATCTACTGAGCATTAACATGAGAAGTGCAGAGCTAATATATTACTGTTCATTTTTAACACATTTTATCACACATGGATATGCGTTTATGAAAACAGTTAGTATATTTAAAAACAGATCTGGAGACATTATACATAATAACTATAAACTGATAGCCCTGGTTACAGTTGCTTTTAAGATCTGTATAAACTATATTGCTTTTGAACTAAAAGAATCTTACCTGGGTATAACTGACAACCAATTTGAAATCGAGAAGTGTTATTTTGCTGGTCGGTATATATATACATATATGTGTTAAATGTTGTTATTCATTACTATAGAAATTGGGTATAACGATATATGGAACTATCTATGTATCACAATAGTCAGTGAGACGGTAGTGTACTAATTATAGTAAATTTAGCCATCGATAATGTTCATTGAACTATCGATAGCATTGATAGTTGGCAAAATGGCTACTTGTGCCATACAAAAGCAATATTCGTAAACATGTTTTGTTCAATTTCATTTAGTAATTTTCCTTATTTACCAACCAACAATCCCGAGTCATCTGCCATTAACGTCATTCAGTGATTCACCATTTTCTGAATCAACCGCTTCTAAAGCCACACAATGGTGCCAACCTTACACTGTGGACTTCTTTTCCTACATATTTGCTAGTCAATAAAGCTATCATGATACTATCACAATAGCAAAATGATCCTCAATTGTCATCCTTAGTATTAAAACTTCAGCATCCCTGTGAATCCAAGTATTTTAATGTATCTTAAAGCGTTCAATGGCATTAACTATTGGACAATTTTTAAACAATGCTTATTCAAGGTGTCCCTGTCTTGCGAATATGTTTTCCCTGATATATAACCTGTGTGTGTTGTATTAAATGGGGCACCACAACCTCCAGCTTCTTTAAAGTGTGAAATGGTGTTTGACAGGGTGGTGTATTGTGTCCATATTTATTTACTACTAGAGGGGTGGGCTGGAGATGCTCGGGGGTATTAGTGTGATACCCAGTAATAGGGTGTATTTATGCAAAGCATTGGTGTTGACAATGTTTCCGGTGTTCCAAGGTCATTGATATTTAAATGTAATTTAGGTTAAGCAGCCTTGATCCCATAATTGCTATATTAGCTTAAGATAAAGTAGCAGTTTTATCTGCGGCCAGTACTTGTGATCTTTAAGCTTTACTGAATATAAACATTTTTTTCTAGGTTTTGTTTTTACAATGATACCATACACTGTCTTATAAAGTTGATAAGCTATGATAACTAATAAATGATAAATATAGATAGATATAGATAAATGGTTATCATTAGAATGGCCAGATATTTTTATGAACTAAAGCAAACTTGAAAATGTTGAAAAGGCGAATTGGTTAAGTGTAATCATTTGTAATGACGGAAGGATGATGAATATATGTTATGATAACTGTGCAACAACATTTATGCCAGGTTTAATATTAAGAATTCTCACTACCGTTATTGGTGTAAAACTGCATTCATTTTATGCTTGTTGTTGTACAAAATTATTGCTCCTACTCTTTGTGAAATTTTACTAATGTTATAAATAGACCCATGTGGTCTAGATGTGCAATAGCTCTTTATACTGCAAAATGGTGATTTTACAGTCTATATAAATATGTTTTTTTAATTTATTATATGTATGTATTTTAAAATTACATGTTTAACTTATTTCTATTTTAACTTATTATTTTAGGTATATAATTGTACCTATCAGTACATGTTTTTGTAACCTGAAATAAATGTGTTTATAATTCTATAAGTACTCCTATGAATAAAAGGATGTTTACATCACAGAATTGAGTCATTCCTTCTCCACTTCACGAATGTGTTGACATTTATTTCAGGATGCCCTACACAATACACGGGTATTATTTGAAGCATGGCCATTTTTGCTTTGCCATACATAGTTTCGTTGTGGTTAATAACCATATACCGTAAATTCTGTATTTGTAGCCGCACCTCTAATTAAAGCTGCATGCCGACTTTTGACCTAAACCCTGACTTTCCTCCGTGCAGTTTGGCACAGGCAAAAACCTTATTTAAAGCCTAAACTTTGAGCCATGATCAATTTAGCCCTGCGTGTGACATACTTCCATAGCACACACAATTAGGAAAAATTAAGAGGTTCCGTAAAGAAAGTCACAACTTTGCTATTAATTATCATAAATGAATGAATAAGGTATAATTTTATTGATAAAATACTTGATTGTAATGCATTGATAATAACTACATCACATTTTATATTATCATTGGAATATTAGTATATGTGAATGTTGTCAAAATGGAAAACAAAAATATACAAATTTCACCATGCTACCAGAAAATAACTGGGTGGTTGAATGTCCATACATCCAGTGAACGAAATGTAGCCATGCATTTAAGCTAATCGGTAAAGCTAGAATTATTAAAATATTTTGAGAAGTTTAATTTGTATGCCATTTTATGTAGAATCATGTATAAAGTGGATGTTATAAATGCATTGAAAAAACCAGAGCTAGGTAGATTCCAACCGCCTGCAATTGGCTAATCTGTGATATCCCCAGCCACCTCCAACTGTTTGCTGAATTTTAAAGACTCGTATGTGGTGCCAGGTACTGGATAATTGCGTGCCGTCGTTTTAAATCTTGGCCCATTTGCTCAACTCTAGGGACTTTTGTTTTATGGCTTTATATTGAAGTTTCTGAGTTAGTGACATTTCAAAACATATCTCACTGAATTTGTATGAGCATTGTGTTGTGAGTAATCAGAGTGCGTTTCGTTAAAACATCTCGGGGTTCAGAGTTAATGCGCTACAGTATAGTACTCGTCTCGTGGACACCCACTCGCAGCAATAAAAACGGGAAACTAAGAAAAATACCTGTGTGAACACCTTGTTGCTCACCTTCCTTCCTTAATGGAAAATCAACCGATATGGAATGGGCTCCTCAGTGCTCCGTTCCCGGCTGACTAAAAAACAGCTGCCAAGTTGAGTTTGGAAATATGCGTGATGTTTAGTTCCCCACATGGACACCAGGTGGAAGCACTGGTGTTTCTCAACAAGGCACTAGGTGGCAGTACTATTAGTTATAAAAACAACATTTTGTACAAGTCACTAACAATGATAAGAATAACTTTGCGGCGGATTCTATGGAGGCAGGCTATGGCAGTCTATGCTATCCACGCACACACGCATGTGAATAAATAAATCAACATATGCATCAAAATAAGACTGTATTGATATTTTTTAAATGGCAAATATACGTGAGATTTACAGGTTCATGCGTGAGATGGATGCTGCTAAATGCGTGAGACTTGGTAGCTCTGCTAAAAAAATTATAAAATACATGATTTTCATATATATCACAAGTTTATTTAATAAAATATAAATACATGATACAGTACATAATTCAACAGTTTCCTATACGCCTGCAAGTGTATGCATATATACATACAAAGCAGACCTATTGTGGTACTGGGTACATCACTGTAACTGCACAGCATAAGTGACCATTCACAAATAAACTGTCTCCCACTCGTTACGTTCTACGCAGCAGAATAGCTATATTCAGATATAAAATGTCAGAAATGCTGTTGTCCTGTGCAGACTTATCAGCAGAGTGAAACACATTGATGACTCGTCAGTAATAATGAAATGTGATAAGATGTTCTGCCAAGTAAGGATACCGGTATATACAAATTATTAATGCAGGACGGACCACGTGTTCAACATCTATCTTTGATGGCTTGGCGAACCATTTGCTAGGCAACAGGTCACGTGATGGATATGTCATCACAAGTGGGAAATAAGCTTAGACTCCGACTACACTCTTTTCTAGCTAACATCTTATAGCAACGGTAGAGGTGGACGGAAGAGGAACGTGACAGGTTGAGCGGATCTATGGGTTTGACGTATAATCAGAAAGTGACGTTGCTGTAAATTGTAATTTTCTGCCATAGACAAATTGAGTATTTTTGCTATCAAATTAAATACTAGGCCCTATTTGTGATACGAATAAAATCACCGTGCGTAAAGTTTACTTTAAACAATCCCTAACTTTGGAAATATAGCTTTCCAAGTTGTCTTTGATGTTGGGCTGATTACCAAAACATATCAACAATACAGATCATGCTTTTTTTTATTTAATATCATACTCGTTTAGACAAAGATTGCATTGCATCTCGAAGACACAATAAATTACATTCATCACGATAACAGTTTACAAAGGACGTATTGTAAGCTATGCAATGATATAATACCGGGTGGCTTCAACAAACTCAACTTGTCTTGAATATCTGAAATGAAGCGTTGTGTAACACGACGTTTTGTATCATGTCGGTGATAGGCACAAAATAGTCATCGCGTATAAACTGGGAGAATTATATATATATATATATATATATATATTTATTATATATATAATTATAACAAAACGATTACATCCTGTTCCCAATATTCACCTGGGCAAAGGCCAATAATTTCACAACAAAGTTGTGTAATTTGAAAACCGAAAGGTATGGGGATTATTCATCGTATCAGGTTCAAATGCCGTTTTGCGGTGTACAGTAAATTTACAGAAGTGAACCTACGAAACTGTAGCCCATACAATCCGCAATAGGCATCGTGAGATTTAACCACATAGTATGTATATATTACGATAACCACTGTTTGGCATATAAGAAAACCAGATGACACATGGAAAGACTGAGGCAAAGTCCCCAGGAAAACATAATAATTTTTTGCATGTGGACATGCAGACCACTACATGGTCAGAACATACTAGTCGTGTTGTACTGTATTTCACACCACGATTCCTTTCGACTTACATTGTCGAACACATATCATAGTAAACAAAAGTACAACTTCGTACAGTTTATGGAAATCTCATTTTGCCTATAATTATGTTTAGTTTAAAAGTTACATTTTCTAGCAATAAAACTAATGCAATTGCGGTGTCATTTGTATAACTGTACTGTTCTAGTTTCCCCACTCCAAGCATAATCTTTTCAGTGATATTGTTGTCTACGATTTATTGCTCTATTATTAATAACGATATAAATACTCACAAATACACGAGTTCATAAAAATCAATATCATTATGTTTTTCGTGTAAAAATAGCTACATTTTCGTTTTACATTCATTTTTATAATGCACGTTTTTACATTTTTACACTTACTAAGACAAACTCGGGGAAGTGTAATGGAAAGACCGATGTATACACATTATTTATACGGGATTCTAACGCACCCCATGCTGTAGGAGCTATCGGTCAAAGTATACATAAGAACAACTATATTTGCTAAATACATGTTACACATCCGAATGGGACCTACATATTCTTGCATCGCCAATCATTCACCCATATGCTGTTGTGTTATTTCGAAGACTGCATGTAAAGTCAGACGCTTCGCACGACTTGGAAAAGAAACAGTGATACGACATCTGTCAATCGTGTTAATTGAAAACAATATCTATTTTCAATGTAACAGCAATACAAGTTACGAACCAAGTGACGTCAGCGATGAATTGTCATAGTATTGCATATGTAACATTTCCAATTCTTCCATGCGTCAGTACTAAATATGTCAAGCTTTGTTTGTTGGATACGCTTCAACCTTAATTCTTTTAACATGTTGAACTTCAATTTAGGTGCAAAGTAATATACGGACCACGGTTTGTTTCGCTCACGTACTTCAAACCAGAAGGAGGGTTTCACTCACTCTCCATCTCTTTGAAGTATGTAATTCCAGTATGTAAACGAATTGTGCAATGCCACGTGGAGTCTAAAGACTAGTAGCTATACAATATTGCATATCCCTGCAAATCCCAGTTTAGCACCCTGGACCATCCCTTATAATTAATGTACGCCCCTAATTTACACCCAGCTGAATGTGCTGTACAAAGAGTATTGTCAGTAAACAAATCACTCAGTATCATTCTGAAGCAGTTGATAGTATCGTGAGGTATCACACAATGACGTGCGGTGCCGAAAAGATAATTGCTATTGTCGAAACTGCTGTAAACACAGTGAACATCCAAAGACACAAGCGGTCAATTACAAGCGCAGCAAACTTCCAATCATTGCACTTGTCCGCAACATCCTCGTCAGACTTCACTTTGTTTGTCAACACCTTTAACTCCTTGAGTATATACTTTAGATGGTACGACGCTCCGCCCGTAGACAGCTCCGTGCGAGACAAGCCGCCATTTTCTATCGTGACGCCATTGCAGTACGACTTCGAACTGCCGAAGTCGTCGTCGAGGTCAAGGACATTGGCGAGGAGACTACGTGAGGAGCGACCCGCCATCTCGTGGTCGGGTGTGCTCGCTTTCGACGAACGTTTTTTATCACAGATGTTGCTGCAGCCAGGACGTCTCATGCGTAGCAGCCACGCCAGCCACTCGCAGATGAACTTCTTCACCTAAGGGGAAGACGTGGATAGTTATGGTTAGTTAATAGGGGTAGTGAATATTTCTGTAATCTTCGGATAAGAATTGAAAGAGAGAGACAGAGAGAGAGAGAGAGAGGGAGGGAGAAAGAGAGAGAGGGGAGGGGAGGGGAGAGAGAGGGCGAGAGAGAGAGAGAGAGAGAGAGAGAGAGAGAGAGAGAGAGAGAGAGAGAGAGAGAGAGAGAGAGAGAGAGAGAGAGAGAGAGAGAGAGAGAGAGAGAGAGAGAGAGAGAGAGAGAGAGAGAGAGAGAGAGAGAGAGAGAGAGAGAGAGAGAGAGAGAGAGAGAGAGAGAGAGTGAGAGAGAGAGACATTCAAATGCTAAACACCCGTTATTGGCAGTATTGTGGAGGCAGTCGACCCTAACCGCAATTTATAAGAAATTACTCTCTGAAGTCCGGAAGTGTGGTGAAGTACAATTGATCCAGCGAATGTCCTGCGCATATTAAGTCTCCAAATATTTGAGGCCGAGGGATTATCGTGGGACAATGTGCGCGTATGTTCGATGACGGTGTGCTGGCCATTCTTAGCAGTTTTCGAGTGAATGATCGCAGGAGGTGATAAGTTTCACCATTCAAAAATATTTCACTGCTTTATCCATCGACATGCTCTCGCATCAAAGGTAGTCCCACCAAAGCTAAGAGCATACCTTGATGATGTTGTCAATATGCAAATAAAAGCAAATCCAATACTCGATTCTGTTTTTTGCCAAGTGTTGCATGCGAATCAAGAGACACAGCTCTTCCACACCGCCGTCTATTTACTCTCATGGAGAACACGGAACTAAAGAGGAATGGCTAAAAGATGAAATCTCAGAATTGTTTAACCACTTGACAAAATCTAGAAATTACTTAAAGTACGAACATTCATCGTGAAGCTGGAGTTGTGGGAGGGCAACGTCAACTACTTAAACTTCAACATTTCTGATCATCACAACGCAGCGTTTGGTGATGAAGTTGTGAAAAGAAACTTGGGGCAATTTTACAGGCGTACGCACCTGTCGTCAAAGCCAAACGTGATTCTAAATAACTAACGGATCTGCACGCGAACGATGCAACTTTGCCAAGAGATCCGTTCAGCTCGGAGGTGCAATATCCTTAGCAAACGGCATGCAAGTTAAGTGGACTGTTTGGAGTTCGTGATTAAATCCACCGTCTTCCATGATGCGGTTGAACATCTTCCCATGGCCTCGTTCTCATCTAAGATGGACATTTCATATCCGAGTCTGGATTGTGTGAGGATTATATTTGAGGGCATTGTTGATCTTCCGTCCACCTATTTATGTGAACACGGATTGTTGGTGTTGTTCAGCACAAAGACCAAACTTCGAGCCCGACTCTATGCCACTGATGAGCTTCGAATCTGCCTGTCCAAACTTGTTTCCCGAATTGAGTTGCATATTTTGAAAAGGCTGATTCATCACTTAAATTTGGCGTATAATTTTGTTTATAATAATAATTAATAACATTATATGTTATCATGAACTGAGTGTAGAATATTATTTATTATAGAGTCTATATATATTTATGTTAACATGGTGGGGGTACTCTGACGATCGTCTCAAACTTCATGGGTACGCGGGGAGAAAAAAAACATTGGGAACCGCTGTATTATGTGGTGGTCTCTGTTGCTCCGTAGCAAACAAACAAACTACTGTGTCCTGAACTTTCCTATGTTTAACGGGGAACATTGTGAACGGACGACATTCGTGTGATTTTATGCTTACCCATTCTGGCATTTCGTGTGTGTCGGGAGTTCTGTGGTGGTAGTTTAGCACGAGCACGGTGAAGACGACGGAGAGAGAGCACATCAGCATGATGCACGCGAAGTACATACCTGCAATGATTCAACAACATACCCGTTGAGACTATAGCTGTGTGTGTGTGTGTGTGTGTGTGTGTGTGTGTGTGTGTGTGTGTGTGTGTGTGTGTGTGTGTGTGTGTGTATGTGTATGTGTGTGTTCGCGCGCGCCGCGCACGTGTGTGTGCGTGCGTTCGTGAGTAAGTGCGTGTTTGCGTGTGTGTGCGTGCGTGTGTGTGTGAGTGCGTTGTGCGTATGTGCGTGCGTGTGTGTGTGTGCGCGCGTACGTGCGCGCGTGTATGTGAGTGTACCTCCGTGCTTGCGTGTGATGTATTGACTCAATGAAGCAACCTAAAACTGGCTGCATTGTATAACGAATGGCAACATGAAATTGGACTGCGATGGGATTAATGAATTATGAAAACATTCAACTATGACACACGTATCATGGTGACGGCACACTATGGACGATTTATTTACAGTGGGAAGTATATGTTTGCCAAATGGCCATAAACTATTGATTTCAGGCAAACGTAAACAAAACGGAACAGGTTTTTTACAGTTTTGTAATTACCTGTATATTGTTCTTGATGTGTGTGCGAGGCAGATAAAACGTTTGGGCAAAGTTGTCCTATTAGCCTTTGTCGCTGAAACGACTGGTTTGGGATACAACCGACAAAAATGATGTATTTCTCTCCAATGCCCAAACCGTTTTACTGAAGCAAATTACGTACAGATAATACTAACCGATAAGCGGCACGGCATCTGACGTCGGTGGCATAGTCTCGGCCACCAGGAACAGAAAGACGGTCAGAGAGAGCAGAATGGTGACGCCTGCAACACGCATAGCCTTAGTCAGATGCAAACTTCATTTTGATAAGCATCAATTATCGTCGAGTATGTTTTATCATCCAATATTTTGTACATCGTTTGGAGATACATTATAGATTATCCGTTCCGACTACCGAATTTCCATTATAGTTTTTATTACGGCAATTGCGTCATATTTATCCAGAGCAAAACCGTTAGATGGCAAATAGACAAGGGACACCTTTCGCTTATTGAGAGTTCGACATTTTTTATATATGCGTGTATAAGACAACGTTCTGAGATTGTTGTCAATGTTGTCATTTATCATATTCACGCTACTAGCGAAAGGAACAGATTGCTAATTCGGTTCAAGGTTCATTGCACACAAATGGAATGCCAACGATTTTTAGATGGTATCTGTTTGAAAAGTGTTCTTATTTGTCATCCTAGTTTTGCACGAGAAAATGACGTAATTAGGAGACTACGACACTTGTGAGCAGCCTAATGCAAAATTAACGTTGTCTTCAGTAGGAATTGCAGAGTGACCCGTCCCAAGATGTTGAACAACACGGCATGCATAGCAGAATCATTAACCTCAATATATACCTAATCTAGTTTATTACATTAATATCCATATTGAAGGACTACTATAACGTCAGTTGTTGGTGAAAGAAAGAATAAATATATATACACACAAACACACATACACACACGCACACGCACACGCACAAACACACACACACACACACATATAAAACAAGTTAATTTGTACGTCAATTGTTTGCTGTACAATATAATAACTAGTCATTTTTCTTTTGTGAACGTATTTATATAATGAAGAGAACAAAGCGTATCACGAGTAGAGGCCAACATATAAATGTTCTGTACATTTACTGAACATATATTTTATTAAAGA
>OZ023216.1:45068214-45190154 GCA_963995525.1 Escarpia spicata | reverse complement strand
TCAAAGGTAGTCCCACCAAAGCTAAGAGCATACCTTGATGATGTTGTCAATATGCAAATAAAAGCAAATCCAATACTCGATTCTGTTTTTTGCCAAGTGTTGCATGCGAATCAAGAGACACAGCTCTTCCACACCGCCGTCTATTTACTCTCATGGAGAACACGGAACTAAAGAGGAATGGCTAAAAGATGAAATCTCAGAATTGTTTAACCACTTGACAAAATCTAGAAATTACTTAAAGTACGAACATTCATCGTGAAGCTGGAGTTGTGGGAGGGCAACGTCAACTACTTAAACTTCAACATTTCTGATCATCACAACGCATCGTTTGGTGATGAAGTTGTGAAAGGAAACTTGGGGCAATTTTACAGGCGTACGCACCTGTCGTCAAAGCCAAACGTGATTCTAAATAACTAACGGATCTGCACGCGAACGATGCAACTTTGCCAAGAGATCCGTTCAGCTCGGAGGTGCAATATCCTTAGCAAACGGCATGCAAGTTAAGTGGACTGTTTGGAGTTCGTGATTAAATCCACCGTCTTCCATGATGCGGTTGAACATCTTCCCATGGCCTCGTTCTCATCTAAGATGGACATTTCATATCCGAGTCTGGATTGTGTGAGGATTATATTTGAGGGCATTGTTGATCTTCCGTCCACCTATTTATGTGAACACGGATTGTTGGTGTTGTTCAGCACAAAGACCAAACTTCGAGCCCGACTCTATGCCATTGATGAGCTCCGAATCTGCCTGTCCAAACTTGTTTCCCGAATTGAGTTGCATATTTTGAAAAGGCTGATTTATCACTTTAGTTTTTAAGTATTTGTTATTATAAATTTGGCGTATAATTTTGTTTATAATAATCATTAATAACATTATATGTTATCATGAACTGAGTGTAGAATATTATTTATTATAGAGTCTATATATATTTATGTTAACATGGTGGGGGTACTCTGACGATCGTCTCAAACTTCATGGGGTACGCGGGGAGAAAAAAAACATTGGGAACCGCTGTATTATGTGGTGGTCTCTGCTGCTCCGTAGCAAACAAACAAACTACTGTGTCCTGAACTTGCCTATGTTTAACGGGGAACATTGTGAACGACGACATTCGTGTGATTTTATGCTTACCCATTCTGGCATTTCGTGTGTGTCTGGAGTTCTGTGGTGGTAGTTTAGCACGAGCACGGTGAAGACGACTGAGAGAGAGCACATCAGCATAATGCACGCGAAGTACATACCTGCAATGATTCAACAACATACCCGTTGAGACTATAGCTGTGTGTGTGTGTGTGTGTGTGTGTGTTTGTGTGTGTGTGTGTGTGTGTATGTGTATGTGTGTGTTCGCGCGCGCCGCGCACGTGTGTGTGCGTGCGTTCGTGAGTAAGTGCGTGTTTGCGTGTGTGTGCGTGCGTGCGTGTGTGTGTGAGTGCGTTGTGCGTATGTGCGTGCGTGTGTGTGTGCGCGCGTACGTGCGCGCGTGTATGTGAGTGTACGTCCGTGCTTGCGTGTGATGTATTGACTCAATGAAGCAACCTAAAACTGGCTGCATTGTATAACGAATGGCAACATGAAATTGGACTGCGATGGGATTAATGAATTATGAAAACATTCAACTATGACACACGTATCATGGTGACGGCACACTATGGACGATTTATTTACAGTGGGAAGTATATGTTTGCCAAATGGCCATAAACTATTGATTTCAGGCAAACGTAAACAAAACGGAACAGGTTTTTTACAGTTTTATAATTACCTGTATATTGTTCTTGATGTGTGTGCGAGGCAGATAAAACGTTTGGGCAAAGTTGTCCTATTAGCCTTTGTCGCTGAACGACTGGCTTGGGATACAACCGACAAAAATGATGTATTTCTCTCCAATGCCCAAACCGTTTTACTGAAGCAAATTACGTACAGATAATACTAACCGATAAGCGGCACGGCATCTGACGTCGGTGGCATAGTCTCGGCCACCAGGAGCAGAAAGACGGTCAGAGAGAGCAGAATGGTGACGCCTGCAACACGCATAGCCTTATTCAGATGCAAACTTCATTTTGATAAGCATCAATTATCGTCGAGTATGTTTTATCATCCAATATTTTGTGCATCGTTTGGAGATACATTATAGATTATCCGTTCCGACTACCGAATTTCCATTATGGTTTTTATTACGGCAATTGCGTCATATTTATCCAGAGCAAAACCGTTAGATGGCAAATAGACAAGGACACCTTTCGCTTATTGAGAGTTCGATTTTTTAAATATATGCGTGTATAAGACAACGTTCTGAGATTGTTGTCAATGTTGTCCTTTATCATATTCACGCTACTAGCGAAAGGAACAGATTGCTAATTCGGTTCAAGGTTCATTGCACACAAATGGAATGCCAACGATTTTTAGATGGTATCTGTTTGAAAAGTGTTTTTATTTGTCATCCTAGTTTTGCACGAGAAAATTACGTAATTAGGAGACTACGACACTTGTGAGCAGCCTAATGCAAAATTAACGTTGTCTTCAGTAGGAATTGCACAGTGACCCGTCCCAAGATGTTGAACAACACGGCATGCATAGCAGAATCATTAACCTCAATATATACCTAATCTAGTTATTACATTAATATCCATATTGAAGGACTACTATAACGTCAGTTGTTGGTGAAAGAAAGAATAAATATATATACACACAAACACACATACACACACGCACACGCACAAACACACACACACATACACACACACACACACACACACACATACATAAAAAAAGTTAATTTGTACGTCAATTGTTTGCTGTACAATATAATAACTAGTCATTTTTCTTTTGTGAACGTATTTATATAATGAAGAGAACAAAGCGTATCACGAGTAGAGGCCAACATATAAATGTTCTGTACATTTACTGAACATATATTTTATTAAAGAAATCGATTGCACGCAGTGACCCAGTATCAGATTATATTCGGTCTCAGATTGTCCGCAAGTGCAAAACACGTTTTGTGGTGCTTACTGCTGATTTATTTGCTATAATAATTTCTACAAATCTATCGATCGACACGAATGAGGACAACAGCAAAGACGATACGGCTGATTGTAACGCTGGGAATGTTAGATAAATCCTTAGTACATCCATGACAACCATTTACAAAATCTTCTGAAAAAGTGTTTAATCTTGAAAAAATATATGAGGAAATATTATTCTACTTTTGCTGGCTTTGTGAATGCAATATTCAATGAGACACATGGCACTGGCAGATGCCATCGAATATTGACCCAATAAGTAGCGCGCACGCGCACGGACAACCTGAGACCGGACTCAATGCGGGACTGTGACACCGGAACAACCGTAACCTCCACGCCTGCGCCGCGGAGGTGCGACTGCCGCGCCACCTACCTAGAGAGATCTTCTCGCCTGTATCCGGCGGAAGACTGAACGCGAGAAGCGCCATGGACGAGATGAGTACGCACGGAATAATCAAGTTAAATCCGTAATAGAGCGTTCGCCGTCGGATGTGAATTGTAAAGGTTATATCAATATAGCGCTCCGGACAGCAGTCGTACTTGCGGACATTGCGCTTGGCGGGCACACCTAAACAAACAGTCAGATGGAAGTAACTTAGCGAGCGGGGCAACCTACCGCAGTTGACATTTTCGCCGGCTTCCGGAACCAGCCAGAGGCCTAGCATGGATATGACGGTGAAGAGGAGCGACGGAACGATCATGTTAGCAACGTAGAAGAAAGTCCTACGCCGGACATGAATGGTATAGGTTAGATCGATATATTGATCCGGGCAGCAGTCATATTGGGTGACGTGGCGCTTTGCAGGGACCCCTGCAAACACACACGGAAATCACACAGTTCTATAGAGGGAGGGTCACTGTTTCACATACACACATACACACACACACACACACACACACACACACACACACACACACACACACACACACACACACACACACACACACACACACACACACACACACACACACACACACACACACACACACACACACACACACACACACACACACACACACACACACACACAGACACACAGACACACAGACACACAGACACAGACACACGCATGCACGCACACACACACACCAGTTTCGACGATACAACGTTTCAGCTGCTGAAATGAAATCTTCTACCGACGGAAAAAACTAGAGAACTCGCTCATTATTAGAAAGGAAAATGGCTACGGTTTTGGCCGTTCAGTTTCCATTCGTTGCAAGTTTTCCTGATGTTGTATTTAAAGGTATTTGATATAGGTACTCACGCACGTGTACAGTATACTCGCACGCCATGAGTTTAATTAGTATGTTGAAACTGTCAACACGTTCCACACATTCCGTCATTTGTAGGATATTTAACTATGCTATACTCTTGTTTTATATTGTTCACTTTGTTTTAAAATAATCCAGGACAGCTGTTTACAATACTTGTATGTATCTGAAATGTAAACCTTACCGTTTTAAAACAATTTTGTTAGTTGTATGACAAATTCAACATGATTGACAGACACAGCGTGGGACACACACGTTTATAACGGTGAGATGGAGACTGACAGACAGACCGACATACAGACAGACAGACGGACGGACGGAATGGTTGGTTTGATGGTAAGCTCCATATATATTTTTTCTTTTTAAATATTAAACTAATTTCTGTATAAATATTATTCTGAAGTGTTGCATGCCCATGTTCAGGCGATACTTGACCTACATAAATACTGATATTGCAGATGGATATCATTTTTTAATAAAAGTCTTCCTGGAGGTATTGAACAAATAATCACGATAGATAGTATTGATGGTACGAAAAGTTCATGCTCAGAACATAGATAGAGTTGTTGCAAATCATGTCTTTGTATGCGTGTTCCATCCAATTTTGTATTCGACATAAAATAGGTAAGAAATATAATCTTACGTGAAAAAACCTATAGTAAACCAGCCTCAATGGACCAATCGTTCATTTGATGTTGTGTATTTCACATTGTTTGTAAATGCTATCGCGTTTGTAATAACCGCTAATAACTACTAGACGGTGCGAAGAGATACACTGCGATAGCGATTGAGAAGTTAGGCCAGCGTAACACATTGACAACAGACGCCTTCTGCAGATAAGCACCGTGGACTAGGACAATATTCAGACTAGTGATTTGTACGGATTTCGCGGACATCGACAAAAAACATACTTTATCCGAGCTGTTATATGTGTTGCTGTTTCTTACCTACAGCTTGTGCGTCATTGAACATGCTGTATATGACTGGCATAACATGTTACGTCAACCTATAAATACTGAGGCAAAGGTCGAATATTGCTGGATTGGGAAACGATTTTTATATATTTGCTTCATATAAAAATGTGAGCCAGTTTTTAGTTCCTATTTTCGCAGTTAGCGAATCTAGGAAACAGTACAAAAACGCGTGAAGCTGAGCCTCTTTGTTTGTGTATACGCTTGACTTGTGAATAAAACAAACAGGATCACTGTTTGCTTTCGATATATGTGCCTCGGACCTTATTGAAATTAACAGGAGCACGACTTTGGAGCAATCTACCTGTAGACATTAAACATTCGAAATAAATCATTAAATACCTTTAGTATGAAAGCAAGTAATTAATAATTGGCATTAATTAATCCATTTGAAGTATATGTTTTAAAGGATACGCTTTTTAATAATTATTACCGTGTTCTGTTACCTTATCTGTAGTTTTAATTAAATGAAATCCGTAACCTGTAGCTATTTCCATTGATTATATATACGCTTGGCTTGTGATATGTATATATATATATATATGTGTGTGTGTGTGTGTGTGTGTGTGTGTGTGTGTGTGTGTGTGTGTGTGTGTGTGTGTGTGTGTGTGTGTGTGTGTGTGTGTGTGTGTGTGTGTGTGTGTGTGTGTGTGTGTGTGTGTGTGTGTGTGTGTGTGTGTGTGTGTGTGTGTGTGTGTGTGTGTGTGTGTGTGTGTGTGTGTGTGTGTGTGTGTCCAATGACGCACAAGCATGTTTACTTGGGAGTATGCTATGTTTAGTTAGATTTTAATAGGCTTCCAGCCCAATACGTTAAAAGATCCTATTTTTTAGGTAGCCACCTAATCTGTATTGCTTTTGTTTTGAATTATGTTGTATATTGTGTGGATGTGAAATACATTTACTTTATTCTATAAGGCACTACAGGCGTCGGTGGCCTAAAACTGAGACTTGTGCTTTTTAACCTTCTATTAGGTGACATGCATTGGTCCAAATACAGAAGCTCTGCAGACAAAACAGATCGAGCAATGTCTCATTGTAACGACATAGCGACCAGACATAATTAAATTCCCTCAACTCGAGCCCGGCAAAAAGGACGTGGAACATCATGTGCGAGACAGATTATCATAATTATTATAATATTTTTTCTTTCAGGGTTTGATGCTTAATCGGAAAGATTTCCAGACTTCAGACATTTTTATGCTGGTACGTGATAACAAGTGGACACAGAAAAGAAACAACTAATTTACAATATTGTATTGTTTATTATATTACTGAACATTGAATTGTATTGTTTAGTTCGTGAAATGTTGATTGGCAAAATTTAAGTTAGTTGTATTTTATTCTGGTATATAGCCGTATTTCATTTCAGAGACCCCTTATTTGGAATTACCGGAAGCTGCGTCATATTTGAATGTTGGTGGTATTTGTAGAAACAGAATATAAGGAATTAAAAAAAATGTGCTACTTTCTAAAATGTGTCAGCGTTTCATAATTATCTAGCAGTACGCTTGTTACGTTCTACTGGTTCTATGGTTATCTAGTTCACCATGGATCCGAACGAACTGAAAATAATAAAACATCATTGATGTACGCGTCAAAGTCTCGCTGCATCATTGATAGGCCTAAAGCTAAACATGTTTTTATTACTTTATACATCTACTTTGATGTCTAATGGGGAACGTTCTATAGTGCTCGTGGGGCCGATGGATATGTCATATTGCTCGCATACGGCTCAATAAACTGTTATCGGCAGCACCGGGGGAGCAATCCAATTATTAATGCTTAGTTTTAAAAGACGGCTATCAAAAACATGTCGCGGTTTGCGTCACTTCAACAAATTTGTAGAAAAACAGATTTCTTATGACAGCTTTAGAACGAACATTGTGGCAGTTTTTGCTAGAGATAAATGTATTTTTGGTCAGCTTAACACACATTACAATCAGTTTATGTGACACACAACGAAGCCGCCTATTGCGATAGGCGAAATGCTGTCCAGTCAATGGTTACGTCATTTTCACCAGGTGGCGACACTATTGCTCGGAACAGTTTCGGTTGAATTGTGGGTAATGTAAGTTTCGGAATTAATGAGCGTACCAAATGCAACATGTGCATACTAATATGTTTCAGGCAGCAGAAAGTATTTTCTTTCTGCCGTGGACAAATGGTCTAGATATTTGGAGGAATTTTGATGTCACGTTTGGCACCCGAAATGCAGTTCACAAAAACAGCGGTCGGCCTCTATTTAGATACACCTACGATTGAACGTACGTGTTAAAATGCACTGATATCAATACATGAACAGGAAGCGTTGACGATTACATGAAGGCACTGTCCGCCATCTTGGTTTCCTTCAACAGACGATAATTGAAGACACTGGCCGACATACACGCACCGCGCACGCGACATTTGTGGCAGAAGCAGTCACAAAGGTCGAGCATTAACTTTTGAAACACTTTGGATTCGAACGTGCGCGTACTGCGAAGAATACTACGTAACAATGGGGAAAACAATATAGAGCCGTGCTTCATATCGTGTAGACATTATTAGAGCGTTTTAGCCGCTTCATGAAACCCTCTCCTGTGGTTAAATCCCACGGCATACACTGCAACGCGTAACCAACACCATTGACGTCACCATCATACTTAACTGACCTATCAAGTCCCACTCGCCGTTGGCGATGAAGTTGGATGTGTCTCCACCTTCCATCTTTAACAGAAGGTCGATGGAAGAGCCATCATACGTCCACGAACCGAACTTCATCTTACAATGTTGGTCGTCGAATGGAAACCACGTGATATCGATCTTACACGTGCTGAAATTAAGTAATACGTATTCCGTTTAGTTAGAAATGTGCAAACTATCATTCTGTGTGTTATCTGAAAGATTTGACAAGAATGCTCAGCAAAGTGAGTAAATCTGAGGACTAAACATACGGAGGGACTAGCTATTGCTTATTTTATTTATATATAATCCAACATAAATATACTTTTCTTAAAATAATGTTTTGTGTTTTTTAAACTTAGCTAAATTGCATATGTGTACGCATGCACGTTCCGCACGCGCGCGCGCACACACATACACGCATGCACGAACGCGCGCACACAGACACACACGCACACACGCACACACATACACACATACACACATACACACATACACACATACACACATGCACACACGCACACAAGCACACACGCACACACACATACACGTAAGTAAGAGAGACAGAAAGAGGGGGGAGGGAAGAGTAGAGAAGAGGGCAAGAGCGAGAGCGAACGAGACAAAGAACTGTGGAAAGGGAGAGAGGGAGAGAAAGGGAGACAAAAGAAGAGAGAGAGAGAGGGGGGAGAGGCGAGTGTGAGAAAACGTAGGCCGGAATGATTGCAAGACGAAGCGAAGAAACGAAGGAAGATAAACAACTGTGTAGAGTGTTGCTATGCTAGCCTGTTCGCACATAGCAAATATTACTGGGTAGCTAAAAGTCGAAGAATGTCATTTACAGTTGTCGTCTATATTTGTCACCTGAAGAACAGTCCGGGTGGAACCCACAGGCAGTCGCCATTTGACGACACCACCACGTTTGTTGGGAACGTACTGTCAAAATCTTCATCAGCGCTGCAACGATAAAATAGCATTGTATGAACTATTGGGCTTTATTGACACACATACAAAGCACAACTCCCATAAAGAGTCCTGTATGCACTAGTACGATTTCACATTAACATGTGTTATATCACTATTAAACTTATGCACGTTATAGAGTGCAATTTAAAATAAAATATTGAATAAAGGGCTAGCAAACAGTTAATTAATAATTGTTCTACGACGTCTGTTTCATTATTTAGCAGTAGCGATATAAGGCCTAGTACACTATAAGACTCTCCAACTGGAATTGGTCGTAACGTCAATTCATCAAGCTACTACGCCTGTTGAATGATTTCACTGAGAAGCAATACATGATTGTGACAACGCAAATTATGTATCATAGATATGATTACGTTTATAGGCATTACTTTGAAAGGCAACCATGTGTAGCTCCTGGATGTGGTGCTGTTGTAATTGCAATTCGACTGTTGTCCGGATAATCACAGCAAGAGGTTTTGAAGAACCAGTTGAACTAATAGGTCTATTGCAGCAGACATTGCACTGCTGGTGTAGTAATGTTGACTTCAAGTCTTGCCACACGGGTGCGCCAAGACAGCATCCACCGTTGCACCGTCCCATTTACAGGTGTGTATAATCCGATCGTTTACCGTACATCCATGTTATGTAGCAAACACTGTCTATCTATTCTAACGCATTGACTTCTCAACTGTGTTTTATTGAACCACATTTTAGATATAATTTGGCCATTATCTGTCTAAATTGAAAGTCACCCGAATAACGATTGTGTTTACGTCGTATGCTGAATGGGCAGGTAAGCAGATAACGGACACTTTGCATTTTAAAACTGTAATTCATGAAAAAACACATATCTGCTGAAGTCATGATGCGACATCCAAATTGTACACACGGAAGCCTTCGTGTTAGTGCAAAGTCATTCATTCGTTCATTCGTTTGTTCGTTTGATTGTTCGTTCGCTCGTTCGTTAATTAATTCATTCGTTCATTCGTTCGTTCATTCGATCATCCATTAATTCAGTTGTTCGTTCATTCAATCGTTTCATTCATTCATATTGGCCCTCGTGGTCGTACCCTGCTGGTTCCAACTATCTGTCTCAAGACGCCTCCATCTTTCATTGTCACTTGCAACTCTACTTGCCCGCATTTTCCTTTAGACAGAAAAAAGCTGATCTCCAATCGCTTGCTTTTCAATGCGCAGGCTGCCATGTGATGGTCAGAAATGCATTGTGTCTGTAGCAGTGCCTAACAAACCTCTGACTTATGTCTTATATCTTCTATGTGCCTGTTCTTTTTTCTTCTTTGCTCTGTCTAGCCAGCAAGCTACATGATGTCATGAATACAATTCGCAAGATGAATAGAACAAATGCCCTTGAGCCAGATTACAATAGTTCATCCACGAATATGACATGTGGGTCAACATATCAATATTGAATAATGGCTGAACATATGCTAGGATGACAATGGTTTCCATTTTGATGCAACATCCTGCAGTGCAGTCATCAAGGTCGATGGTTTGACCACTGGTGCAATATCCATCTCGGATAGCTTCCTCTTAATAAAAAAAACGGTTAATAATCCTCAAAGAAGTACCGTGTTGCTTTTCCGCGGAGTATAATGGTGTACTTTGCAGATACCGATTTTCGATTAAACTTTTCACACCGGAACGACCCATGGGTGGCGGTAATCGATCGAGCTATGACGTAGGATGAGGACTTACTAAGACAGGAATAATGGCGACAAACAACTGTATCGTGTCAAGCAGATATGCATTTACTTCAACGACAAGTCGGCGTTAATGGATAATTCACACGCAACGATGGCAGTCGTCTAATCGTTTAGCAATTCTCGCGAGTGTGGCTGTTTACAAGCAGCAGATATCGTGGTTGAGCATTATTGATCGCGTACATTCGGAATAATTTTGTGTGATATAATTATTAATTGTACAGGTGATTTGTGTGTGTGCGTGTGTGCGTGTGTGCGTGTGTGTGTGCGTGCGCGCGTGTGTGCATGGGTGTGTGTATGTGTGAGTGTGTGTGTGTGTGCGTGTTGTGTGTGTCTGTTGTGTGTGTGTGTGTGTGTGTGTGTGTGTGTGTGTGTGTGTGTGTGTGTGTGTGTGTGTGTGTGTGTGTGTGTGTGTGTGTGTGTGTGTGTGTGTGTGTGTGTGTGTGTGTGTGTGTCTGTTCTGTTTCTACGTGCGTGCCTGCGTGTTTGTGATATGTGTGTATGTGTTGGCGCGCGCGCGCGTGTGTGTATGAGCAGGCGCGCCCGGTTGCGTGTGCACTCGTGCGTGTGCATTAATTCATGAGTGTATGCGTGTGTGTTCAGGTATGCCTATGTGTGTACGTGTCTGCGCGCGCACGTATGTGTGTGCATACGTGTGTATGCGCTTGCTTGTATATATGTGTGAATAATAATTATATAAATGATACGAAATATAACTCATCAATTGATGGTCGACGATGCGCTGCAGCTAACCACACATACCTGTTGTACATCAAGATATCCGGCCGCCAGATTTTGTTTGGAGGAACACGTATACTCGAGATGTTGCCATATTCAGACTTGTTCCAGGCCAAGTTGTAATTGTTCCATTCCTGGGAACAAACGAGTCACGTGACAGTCAATCAAGAGGTCATCGACCACGAAGACACATTGCTTGTCGAGATTTATGATCAGAACGACATATACAAAGACAGGCAAATGTCAAGGAGCGCACATCTATTTGGAGAGCGGCATTAGCGGGCCTTTTTGTCTGGACACCGGCAAATTTAAGGGTGACACATTACGTTTTAAGTGTAAATATCTGCAGAAATAGTTACGTTTGTTTTGTGTTTGTGTGTACGTTTGTGTGTGTGTGCGTGCGTGTGTGTGTGCGTGCGTGCGTGTGTGTGTATGTGTGTGAGAGTATGTGTGTTTGTATGTGAGAGAGAGAAAGCGTGTGTGTCTGTAGGTGCGTGTGTGTGTGTGTGTGTGTGTGCGTGTGCGTGTGCGTGTGCGTGTGCGTGTGCGTGTGCGTGTGCGTGTGCGTGTATGTGCATGTATGTGCATCATGACTCTGTTATTGTTTATAGACAAATCAAAAGATTATCTTAAATGAACGTTAACAACCAAAAAGACAAAAGAAGTATTCTCGTCAATGAGTCTTCTCTCAAATACTAGATGACAAATATGGAAATTAGGCTCATCAGTCGATTACGTATAACATTAGCACAAGCAGGTCATATTTACAGATTTTACATAGACCTGTATTGATTCATCTTAACTAAATGGAGAATGACGATCACGCAAAAAACACAAACACCTATTGGTTGTGCATCGTGTATAATTCGACGGTAACGTATCGTAATTTGTGACTTTAATTTCCGAAGGTCTGCAACGGGTCCAGACGAATTGTCGCATTGCTGGGTTAAGTAGCCATTCCAGTTGACAAGTGAGTTTAGCTCCGCACGGGGGGATGATATAACACGTTATTTTGACATCGTTATGAAGCCGCGAGACGCAAAAGAGAAACAATCGCAGTAAATCGTGTGACCATTTGTCTCAGAGATTGCATATACGGGCTATTATACTCACGTGCATAAGTTCGTGTAGACGTGTGCACGTTATGCGTGTACGTGCATGTGTGAACGTACATTGGTGAGCGTTAAAAAAATCGTGTGATGCAACTAGATTAGCAGCCCAAACGTCCTTCGTTATTTTTGAATGAACGCTAAACTACTGACAAGGACTCTGCGTGATTGGCAACATAACTCAGCCACGGATCGATGTCATTCCGCGTTTCATTAGACGCGCATTAGACGGCCAAACCTTGAAGTCATTGCCGTGAACATCTATTCCGTGTGTAGTAATATGTGTGACAATTGATTATAGCTGGTCCTGTTTGGAAAACAATTAATGCATTATATCCAAGCACCGAAGATGAAAAGTACCCAGATAGCTATCTAAAAATGCCAGAATGTAATTTGATTTGGCAGCCAATAACAAATCGATATTTTAACGGTGTTTCTCCTATGCGTAGCCAGTCTTTCTGAGACATTTGGCAGTTTTCATTTGAAACATATTCACACTGATAGCATTTCCACAACCAGTAAACAGTTTTCCATTCCTTTACTGCTTTCTTTGAAAACTAATTGGTTCTGGTAACTAATCTACACCTTTCCATCAGGAATGTTACTTCGTATTCGTTCCTCCAACAACTTTTCTGTTAATGTTTGCATAACCGTTCAATACCCTAAACAATTATGCTTGATATCTCCTCTAGACCGTCTTGTTTTCTGTCTCCTCCAACCAACTTTGAACGTCTTTCATGACAGCAAGTCTCAGTTTCATAATATTATGATGCACTGTTTAGGATGAGTGTAACTTGTTCTGTTTAAAAAACATATTTAGCTTTATGTGACTGACACACAAACGCCGAAGGCACCACGAAAGCGGATTTACAACATTAGAGAGTTACAAGGTAAGACAACGGACATGCGGGTTGTAGGAGTTACAACAAGTTATGCTAGACGAAGACAGAACGGGCTGCCGTAGCCACGATCAAGACAACCCGGTGCGTAAATAGAAATACACAGTCCAAACCAGATGGGCAATTAATTAACCGTTGCCTGTGGTCAACGCTAATCAGCAATATGCTCGCCGTCTAAACAGGTGTCTTATACCATCTAATTAACTGACCGGCCGTGTACCGTGGAGTGTACTGCAGCTGAGAAAACACGGACGTCCTTAATTCCCAGATCAGCGTATTTCTACCGCATTACTTCCTTGCACATGTGATTCGTGGTGGAAATCTTCATATACCGTGTTTCCAGTGTAACGTAAATGCAGGTTTAGTTAACGTGTGTTTGGTCAAGTGAAAACAATTGAGAAACAACGATCCAAGTACCATAGACACACTGAAACAAACGAAGATCGTCGTATTGCTGGCTGTGTCATGTTACGCATATTACAGTCCATAGACAATCGTTCTGCTCTTCGTGTCCTGTACTCGAGGTATTTTCTGGTGCATGGCTTTGCCGGATCCATGATGGTGGGTAGTTTTTCCAATGCGCGTGGATCACTAAAATTAATAGTCAGTAGCCTAAGAGGTGGGATAAAAGGTAGGACAGCACTTGATTGCGTTACTGGCGTTGTTTTACCAACGTTGTTATGAATGATAGTGTAATATTGTTAGTTTGCTAAATATAAATAATACGTATTGTCCTTAATGTAAAGTGCAACGTAAATATAATACTTTCATTCATGTTATATTCGTTTGCGTTACAAAATTATAGTAACACAGCAGTCATTAAGTGAAACAACATAAACATAAGGATATTGTATAAATAGGATAACAACATAAATACAAACGAGACAACATATATAAAGTAGGTTAGTAGGTCAATCGCGACAACGTTGCTAGGGATAATTATTAATGGGGGAACATTTAGTGAGAAGTAAGAAGTCTGTTGCAGGAAATTCGTCTTCCGGTTTTCTGTGCATGACGTCATGCAGACTTGTAACACGTGGTTACCATGCAATGACCACACACCGGGTGAAAATATGCCATACAGGCAGAAAAAATATCGTAATGGGCACGTCTCCTTAAAAAACGTAATTTCCATATGACACGCAGCAAATGTAATGCGGCGTGACATGGGGATCGAGAAAATATGTTTAACAGACACACAGAGGATAACGTACATTGGCAGGAGCTGATTGATTTAGAATAGCACGGTCTTGCGGCTACCTGTGAAAAATACAGAAAAACATAGCTCGGTTTATCATTTTATCGGTAAAAATAATCGTAAATACGTGCCCAGTAGTATAACTATGTGCTGTATGAAAACGAAATGCACACAACTCGTCATATTCAATGTTGAATATGTTGGTGAAGGATAACTAAAATTAGTCTACAACTGGAGCACAATTGTGAATATGTTTGCAAGATGTTAAGAAAACTTGCAACGTATGTTATCCTCGGATGTGTCCAATTTCGAAACTTACCATATTTAGCCACATATTTGTGTTTATGATTTGGTTCTTTTCGTCCTGTTGGCAAGAACGAAAAGAGGAAGGTTAAACAGATGATAGCACATGACGAGAGTGGAAGTTCACTAGCACTGTCGTCTCACTTACCATATTCAACCAGATATTTGTAGCTAGTATTTGGTTCTTTTCGTCCTGGATGAAATAAACGAGAGGTAGGTTAGCTGAAAACAGGGTAATATAAACATGTTTGTAGTAACACAAATGTTGAAATAATTAGTTTATAATACTAACATATTATGCATTTATGTTGCTAATTAACTAAATTACCATTTATCTCATTCATTCACTCATCCACTCATCCACTCACTCACCCACTCACCCACTCACTCACTCACTCACTCACTCACTCACTCACTCACTCACTCACTCACTCACTCACTCACTCACTCACTCACTCACTCACTCACTCACTCACTCACTCACTCACTCACTCACTCACTCACTCACTCACTCACCCACCACTCCATTATAGCCTTTGGCGCCACTACATGTTTAGCACAGAAACTAATGGGGGTCTAGATTGTTTGCACCCTTTCCCCACGAGAATTCTAGATACGCCACTGTACGCATATACATTCCAACATACACCAGCGCGTACACCACTGTGCAATTCCCCAAGGCGGCGCCACAGTCGCGCCATTTACTTGTCTAGACAATCGTAGAATATTTAAATTGTTTTTTTTCTCAGGTAAAAGTAGCATAGCCAATTTACGATATAAAAAGAATCGGTATGTCTAGGCCCTGACTGATTTATCAGTAGCCATCTACCCTAAGTGGAGGCCAGTCAGATTGAAGATCAATTAACCGGTCAAGGCGGCGTTTCGTGGAATACACCTCTGCGACAGGCACTGGGAGAGCAAAGAGCACGGCATTTTGACATGACGTTTTGTTTTCTACGAAATATGTGCAAATGCTTCTATACGTAATATAACAATGTGTATTCATTGAAAATGTGGGAAGTTAAAATATGTATGTTTTCACAAAATTGTATTGACTAACAAGTATTTATATATGTCTAATAATAGGAAGTAACATTGACCTTTAACACAATCTTTTTCTTTGAGGAATCCTACAAGTGTATGCATCGGTAGCAATACGAAATTAAACAAAGATGCAATTATTCATAGCGTTCTATGCCCTATTAGTATTCCTTTATTTTGAACAAGCACTGTTTTTTTTCTATATTTACCGTGAACGTTAAACTAACAGCCAATACAACGATATGTTTCAACTAGTTATATTTCTGTACCATAATTATCAAGCTGCGGAAATAATTTAAAATGTTTTTTCCTCAATGAAGCAAATAACTTGATGAATTGCCCACATTTAATGCATTTGAGATAACTTCGTCAGCACCATTCGAATGACCACGTCTAGGGTAATTTGGTGGATTAACAAACACTCTGCTAAATGCAAACAAATGATACCCAACCATCGTCATTGAAAACAATGATGGATTCTGGGCTGATAATTATGTATTTTCGAAAGTGAAAGCATTAATCGTAGTACAAAGGTGATGCCGGGAAAATGACGGACGAGGAGAGAGAGTAATTATGTTTTTATTTGAGTTTATCGCACCTACGATGATTGCTTTGGAAAAGAAACATCGTCCTCTGGAAGGTTAACAGCCTTTACTGTCTAGATAATTAAAACACGGTGGCAGTTACAACATGTAATACAGAAAACAGAGCACAAGCTCCCATACACAATCTGCGACATCTGGCGATGACGACAACATTTACTAAAGGGGGCACCACACTCCAAACCAATTATATTTATTTCGGACCAACCAGAAAACAAGATACATTAACGTCCGTAGATTTAAGACTGAGCGTATCTGTGTAATAGTTTAGACCGTTCTTGTGTGTTCTTCATCAATTTTATTATTTTAATGTTGTAAATACCCTAACAATATGTTGAATGTGCATTGTCCGCCAAATTGCGTTTAGGAAGCAATTTGAATTTTGCGCTCAGAAAAAGTTCAAATTGTACACAAAACGTTCAAAAGATAAACACAACTCTTGCGGAGGCAGGATGCGCTATCCGCACGTTCTTGGAATTGCTCTTTGCAGTTGGCCGGTTCCCAAAATTAAGCCCGCAAATTTTCTATTCACACTATTACAACACCCTTGCTTAGGGGATGCTCCCGGATAACGGAACAGAAAAGGTCGCTATTAAATCGAAGTTTGCTTGGATTGTATGAAATAAAATATGAGCTGAATCATACATTTAATACGTAACACAGGCGTTGTCCGTTGTAATTATATTTCACCATCTCATCCAGTGTTAATAAAGTAGTGCAGTTGATGCATACTTTTGATACATGGTTGTGTATTTTATAACCTAAAGGACAGAATGTTCTCCGACCGAAACAGTCCACCTCGGAACAATCTCTTATTTTTACGTAAGCATGTATGTTCTATACTAATACAACGACGCATACCCGGACGTTCTTTGTAAAAGTGCGCGCATGTTTGTACATGTATGTACTTGATGTATACACCATATTATATGTACACTTTATACTAACGCATTATCGATTCACATTATTAACCACATGTGTAAAAGACAACGTTCAGACATACGCGTCACAACATTTGAATACACGTATCTACATAATGACGTCTACGTCCGCTCACAATGTGCTCACACTGTATGCTGACATACCCGTAAGTGTGCGGCTGTTTTTGGGCACATATCAACACGTGAATATGGTGCCTAGATCACTAAACACTTATTGCAATGAATTATATATGGTGCAGTGGCTTAGAGTGGAAATACACATTACCACGTCGATAATTTGCTGCAGAACCAGTCCAAACTTCACTGTTAGTGCCTTCGACTCGTCAGCAATGGGCCGCTCGAGTTTGTCGTGATGACGTTTCACAAACAGGTCGTACAGAAGCCGCTTTTCGTGCATACCTTGATGGGTGCCTGCAAACAGAATCCGGTGGTGTAAACTTGAGGATTAGCTGACGTAATAGTACTTTTTATATTGGTGTTATGTGTCATAGCATCGTGCGTTAATTCAATGACACGTCCATTTGGGAAGATATTTATTATATTGAAGCAAGTCTATAAAATATGTTGCGTTCTTTCCAGACATTATATCCCATATAGCCCATGGCTATATATATATATATATCAATCGAATTAGTTATGTATAAGTAACCTTCACCTTTTGGGGATTTAGTTAGTTTTTATCAGTTTCGTGGAAATTGGCAGAAGGGCAACTGATATATTATCCCACGTAAATTGTGTAGGTTTGTTTTTACAGGAAACAGAACAACTTCCGCTCATCTTTTGAGACTCAATAGTGGACCGTAGGCCCACGCAAAACACGCTACACGTGCAAGCAATTATTTGCAACCAGATGTTACATGTCAGTTATTGCGCAATCCAACTGATTACTAGTGACAGCGACTAGTAGATCAAGATCATCAGCTGAACATGTGGTCGCCTCATTTGCCACCGTAACATTTGATCTGATGGCTGTTTGGATTTATAACGTATATAAAGCTCAGTATTTATCTATCATCAGTTTACAGTGTCATATGCTACTTATTTCCGTTGTGCATATCATGTTAGTTAAATAAAATGTTAAGTCAACCTTATGCAAGTGGATAGTGAGAATATACTTCTTTGGAAAAAAGTGTGACACGAAGTAATTTGTACCAGTGGGTCAAAAATTAATTTAATCATGTCTTCTAAAATTCCAAACAGTCTAATCGAGTTTGTAATATATTGCTATATCAGAACAATTATTTTATTTGTAATGGAAAATTAGTTAACATTTCATGGAATATTATTTTTGCTATTTCATGGGTGAGGCAAGCAAACTACAATTATTATGAAGTAATATCTAAAGTTGCACTGCTGTAATATACTTGAAAAAAGTGTTACATGGGATCTGAAATAGACCCTACCGACAAGTAGTGCAATAGAAACACCATACATTTGTAGATAGTGACGGATCTGAAAATGAAACTACAAAACTGACATTTGAGTCCCAAAATCTGCATCAACGTGTTAGTGAATTAAGGATAATGCATTGCACTTGTTCGGGAGTGGATAATCTGGGAGATTGAGAGCCGTAGCTGCGATGTGGTACGGCTTATCTTCTGTTTTTGTTTGCCTGATAAGCTAGACTTCTGAGAGATCGCTTTCGCGCACGTTTTTCAATCCGTCTAGCGAGAAGGGAACGCACAACTGTAGTCGTTCACATTGTAGTTCTTCAAAAGATCGGCGTTTCACGAGGGAAACGTCTCTCAGGGCAGTCTAATAAGTCAACAGTCTGGTCGGATCAAACGTGTGGATATTGTGCAGATTCGATTATTAACAACCCGGTGGGATTAAACAGCCATGTTAAAAAAACTACGAACGTATATCATGATACGCGAATAATTGCGCGCGGGAATTCGAGAACGCGTACATTGTTGTTTCTGTCTTATCATAAACCGGCAGACGCAACTAGGCTCAATATGCAGTTTTAGTTTCGTCAGGTTTATTATGGATCCCTCGTGGTTTAGGTAGTATTCACCTTTCGACTCGGTTGTCCCATGTCTGCAGTATACGCCAGCATTGCCGATTAATCTAAGTGAACAGGACGTCTTCCCAAGCCGAACAGGGAAACACCATCAGATTCACTACATGGATTAACAGCCCGTTTCTTGGCTGTAAATCAACGCCAGTCTTAGGCCTATTCCTTTATCTACATTTGCACCTTGTACTGTGTGATAAGTAGACGGCTTCTGTAATCGTGTGTGTATATTTTATATCTAAAATATAGTGTGGCATGACTGTTCACGCGGTCACAACACGTTTTCTCGATATATAATCAAATATTCTTGATATTGTACCCGTATTACACTTATCATTGTGTTTGTATGAAGCATGAAAAGAGAGGAATGCTGTGCTTGCTACATAAAACACAAACATAATTCATTCTTACGCATAATATACCGAAATACAGTATACCCTATCCGCTCTGTGCATGTTAAGACTGGCTTCAACTTAGCTGCTACTGTCGGTCATATTAAACGGTGCGAGCAAAGGCAATTTATAGCTTCACAAGGATGTTAGTCACCGACGTCAACCTCATGCTTTTGCCCGTTTAAATTTAAATATTATCTATTTGTACAAGTTAAAGTAAAAAGGTAAATTCTTATATAGCGCAGAATCCAGTCCTTAGGACAGTTCAACAATGATTTACACTTTACTCCCTGACCGACCTGTTCAATAGAAAACCATCTCGATTTCTCCGGGAAGCATTCAGCCACGTTGCATTCAATGCGTGGTGCAGTGTTTAAAGCTTCTGACTCTCGATCAACATATCCCAGGTTCGAATCCTGTATTGGGAAAATTCGTTCACTCTACGTTGGTCCAGTTCACTCAGCTGTAAGAATGAGTACCTGACCATAGACTGTGGTAGATATTTGTGTATAAATAGTCTTTGCGCATTAATTGAAACGTAGCTGGATGCTTCCCAGATAAGTCGAGATGGGGTTCGATTAATCAGGTCTGCCAGGAAGAAAAGTATAAAGCGAGGACTGGATACAGAGCTATATAAGAACGTATCGTTTTTACTATTCGTACATAAAAATCCACCACAGTCTGTAGCCTTGTACTCCTTCATACAACTGTATGAACTTGAATAACGTAGAGTGAACGAACTTGCCCAAGGTTCGAAACACGATTCAAAACAGGGTTCTCTCGATTGAGTGCCTCCCTCTAGTCACTGGGCCACTACACTCCACAAGTATGCTCGTTTTAACTGACACGCCAAAAACAGTTTGCTTCGTGTAGAGTAGGGTGGGGCATAGCGCCCAGGGTAACACGTATCGTCATAACGGTTGGCTCTATTTAATGCAATATACCTACACATATCTACAATATGTCGGTAACTATATTGAGTATATATCGTGAAAATCTGACATGATTCGAATAATATGTTTTTGTAGTGTGATTAATTATGTGCATGCACCCGATTTGGGCGCTTTGCCCCGTAGGTGGGGCAAAGCGCACATGGGATGGGCGCTATGCCCCATGTGGAATTGCATGTATTTTTTTTCAGTAGGCTATAAAATGATTATCTAATAACAAGAATATAGAACTTTATTTAATGCACATACAAAAGGCAGCCTACAAACCAAATGAAACAAGAACAAAGAACGATATCGCCCCAGGGAACCTGAATGCAGTTCGCTGGTGGCTTCAGTGTAGCGACATGTGCTATGACGACGTGCTGTTGAATTTGTTCATCCAAATAGTCTGAGTCTGATTCACAGATGTGGCAAATGTAGTACGGGTCGCCTGCAGTGCACGCGGCATGTGCCCATTTCTTGCAGCTCAGACTCAGAAGCCGCACCTCTCTGGACTTGCTGTTGGCATAAGGCTCGCAGCAAACGACGCATTATGTGTCTTCGTCGGTGTTCTTTTCTTGGTTTGACATCCCAGACGGACCAGCAGTAGGCTCTTGTGCTGATTTGGGCAGCTTGATTTCGCTGATTTTCTTTACCACCAGCGAACGTTTTGGTTTCTTCATGTCGCGTTTCTTCTCAGCAATTAACTTGTATGGCGAAGAAGTCAGCTTGACACTGGTGGTTCTTCTCGCTACATGTTTACGCTGCTTGTTCGGCGGTGGTGGCGAGCAGCTTATAATAATATCGCGAATGTCACCTTCAGATCCTGCATGACTTGTAGGATGTTCGACAGAAACTGCCGGTGCAGATACACCAATGGCGACATCTGGAGCGCTGGCTGCTTCAGTGGGGGGCAACGTGTCCGGTGACGACATGGGTTGCAGCAAGATACAGACTGGAGCTTCGAGAGCTGGTTGCTATGGGGTGGTGTGGTGCTGAGATTGCCGGGACAGTAGCTGGGGAGGTGGTGACTCGGGTGCTGGCAACCTAAGTGACGACCACATCCAGGGCTGTGACTTGAGGAGTATCGACAGGCTGAATGAAGGGCAATTCAAGTACATTAATTCTGCATCGAACTTGCTGTCGTTGAATAGCCATAAGCCGCACGTTGCAAACCCTTTGACGGCAGACTGCACTGTAGCAGTATAACTGTATGCTTGCTCACATCATACTGGGTGATGGCATCACATCATACTGGGTGATGGCACGTCCCTTGTTGGATGTAAGCCACTTGTCACATGAACGGCTGAACGCAGACTTCAGTGACTTAAAAAAAAGTCCGGTCGAGTGGTTGGAGCCGGTGTGCGCAGTGTAGTGGAAATGTAAGCAATATGACCCCATGTTCCTGGGCGAAGTCGATTACCTCAAGCGTTTTTATGGCTTTCGTGTCCATCCAACAGAAGTACGTGTGGATGGTCTTTGTTGCAGCCGGCCATCGCGACGAAGTGTTTGAGCCACATCATGAACAGAGCTGATTCGATATACCTGTGATGTGATCCCCTCCTTGCAGGACATCTTTGTACAAAGCAAAAAATGCCATAACTGCATCGCGGTTGAAACCTTCGACATGGACCAGGCTAGTGGAAATTGGCGCACGAATCGACAACTCTGGATGGCGCTTCATGTATGCCCAATTTTGCGGCAACAACGTAACCCAAACGCCTGACATCAATAGATGTCAATACGTATATTCTCTTTGCGATCTCCTTTGCATAATCTACCAATTGTGCTTCAAAGGCACTTGAGAAAACGCAATGCTTGCTGCCCATAGCAACAACGCCAGGGAGCTGTACAACACCAGAGCAATGGCGCTTTAGTGTGCGCTTTGGTATTCCATAATCTGCTCCTGCACCTCGTATACTCTGTCCTTCGTGGACAGCTGCTACAGCTAACGCCAGTCGTTCAGACCCATACGACCACTGTGTAGACTTTCTTTTGTACGTTCGAACCTTGCTGTCTCTCAATCTGGAACGAACATCCTATAACTGTTATCCTTATAATAATCACAAGAACGTTTGATAAAATTCTATCATTAAAATTCACACGGACACACACACACACACACACACACACACACACACACACACACACACACACACACACACACACACACACACACACACACACACACACACACACACACACACACACACACACACACACACACACACACACACACACACACACACACACACACACACACACACATACACACAATATTATAAATAAGTGTGTGTGTGTGTGTGTGTGTGTGTGTGTGTGTGTGTGTGTGTGTGTGTGTGTGTGCGCGCGCTAAACACAAACAATGATTAATATAATTGCAGATGGGGCATAGCGCGCAGGCATGGGCGCTTTGCCCCAATTCACAGGTGGCGCTATGCCCCACTGGCGTCTATGTTGAGAACATTCGAGTCATGACATTTTCTTTTATAGCTCACCGTAACTGAAGGCATGAAAATGCAGGTTATACAATATAGCGTAGAAAGCTATTCCAAGCGTTTAAAAATTCGTAACCATTTAGGGGCAATTTATTGATTAATATGGAAGCGATCTTATAACAAATAATAAAGAAACGGTAAATCAGTTGTACTTACATCGTGTTCGATTCTGTAAAGCCATAACACGTTGATGTGTCGCCAGGACTCAGGAAATAATCATTTGATCGCTATGTGGAGCTAAGAAATGCAATATTCGCCAAGATAGTGGCATGGGCGCTATGGCCCAACATGGGCGCTTTGCCCCACCTTACTCTATGTACGCTCTTGTGAAAGCAGAATGTACGACAAAGAGGAATTGTATGATTTACAGACCGGAATTACGCAAACAGCACCGACCACAAACGATACGCCTCCCGCAAGACTATCTTAACTATTGCGTCTCAACTGGTCCAGATCAATGATATAACCTACATTTAACTCATTTCGGAATGCCGCAAGTCGATACAACTGATAGTTATTGTGAAATATGCACGTCTGTGTTTTGTTGTTGCTCCAAGTAAATCAGGATACTAAAAACTAACTACCGCAGCTTGCTTTCATGGTTTCCGCTCGATGAAGGCAGTGACCATAAGCACGGTGTTGCACAAATTCCAGAGACTGCGAAAGACGACCCGAACCGAGAGTGAAGAAGCTGACACTTCACACGTGGAGAGACAAAACGGACGTGATGTTCGAGTACATTTTCACTTCGTTTTGTATAGCACTGCTGCCATTTCAAAGTGTTGTCGGGAGTGGGTCACTGCCACTGCGTTGTTAACACCATGCCGTTTAAACGATGTCAATGACACTGCATCTTTGATACTTGATACTGTGCCATTGACACTGCGCCATTGACACTGCGCCATTGACACTGATAATGGGTAACTAAGAGTGTGACTTTGGTTGTGTGTAATTGGCAGTAGGTCAGTGGCAGTATGTAATTGACATTTGACCAGTCTGTATCACGTACGCACACATACACACACGCGCGCACGCACGCACATACGCACACATACACAAGTTCGCGCACGCACGCACGCACACCCGACAGGCGCGCGAACTCACACACGCACCCCCGCCCCCACGCATACGTACCCACTATACACACGTTCGCACACGCATGCACGAACGCACACACACACCCGCATGCACGCACAAACACACACATACACCACACACGCACACGCACACGTACGAGAACATGCATACCCAACACACATGCACACACACACACACACACACACACACACACACACACACACACACACACACACACACACACACACACACACACACACGCACGTACACACACACACACGCGCGCACACACACACACACACACACACACACACACACACACACACACACACACACACACACACACACACACACACACACGCACACATAGACAGACAGACAGACACACACACACGCACACGCACACGCACACGCACACGCACACGCACACGCACACGCACACGTACACGTAGGCCCTGCATTTCCTAATTTAGCATGCTACCTGGACCGCCGCTATATTTTGCATGACCTGCCAACGACGCCAACGAATGTATGAGTTGACAAATGCCCCGCGACAGGGCCAGGTATCTACGTGGTTCCAAATTGCCACTGACAACGAAGGCGGAAAACATCGGGTTCCCAAAATCAATATCGCCGCGAAACATATCTTCTTCTCCAGTTGCTAAAGATAAAACAACTGCTCCCATCTAGTTTAACAGCTTGTTAGCATTGCTACGCCCAACTCACGCGTTCATTTACTACACGTGAAATAATGGCACAGCTGACGACATCTCCATAAATGCAGTAGGCAGTGTATTGGACACACGTGGGAGTTGCGTTATTTGTGAACATCTTTATCCATCAAAAACCTATTCAATATTCTGGGTCAGCTGAATTACCGTTGTCACGTAGTACACTGGGGAGATCACACGTGTTACATACATCGCCAGGTGGAATAGCTACGTGTCATAAAGACGACCAACGTACAACAAACCTTTACCTAATACCGAAGGACATCACTGAAGCAGCTCCGCGCATGAGAACGCAGATCGGTCTGATATATGCATCGGTCGCTCAGACAGATATTATAGCTATCATAAGTTAGCAGTTGAGTTTAGAACTCAGGAATCCAGTAAGATTTGCCGGTTTAGTTTATAACCCAGTTCTTTGCATGCATCTTCTAAACTCGCGCCACAGCAACTGGCAAACACACGTGTCAATGGGTTGGTCTGTCAAGAGTACTGCTGTAATTAGCAGCCCTTTGTCGAAAGAACGGATAGTCGTTCCCGCTTTCCCGCTCCCCGCTCCCCGCTCCCCGCTCCCCGCTCCCCGCTCCCCGCTCCCCGCTCCCCGCTCCCCGCTCCCCGCTCCCCGCTCCCCGCTCCCCGCTCCCCGCTCCCCGCTCCCCGCTCCCCGCTCTGTGAGAACAAGGAATAGAGTCTGACCACAAATACCCGTGACATCACTTCATCTCGGCGATTGAATCTGTAGTTTATTTACCTATACAAATACAATATAGATTGTGCGATATCATAAGTGTATTAGATAAGCAATTACATTTCTAGTACTTTTACTGAAAGTAAGGTACACAAAGTATGTGTCCGAAAGGTTTTTTATGATAACCTACGACATAAACGCTATCGTTTGCCATTCAGTTTTGTTTTATTGTGTGACTTGTGTCAGTCTGTCAATATGTTCGAATGAATGAATGACTGAATAGATGGATGAGTGTTTAAATTAATGGATGAATAAATGGATGAATGCTTATGTAAAATGTCCTCTTACTTGATGACCTAAAAGGAGAGTCAATTTAATTGGTTATCCTGACTCTGGGTAGTCAATCATCTTCGTCACAGTGGGAAGAACATTGACTGTCCAAGCTCCGTTACGAACGACACAGTGGCGCCACATTACGGGACCTGGATAATCGATCCTAATGCGAGGTGGGCCCTGTGCGCTATCATTATGGTGTTCAGGTCTCACTCTTGACAACACCAATTATGCCGGAAAGACGAATGTATTTCAGTATCTAGACAGATATATCTAATTATAGTCATCGCTGGCTGGAAAGGGGATTAATCGATTACGGAAAAAACATGCATTAAGTCGGGCGGCTGAATATTTAGCACATCAGCGGTTTCCTGTCCCGTAAGCAATGGTCGACTGGTTGAAGACTTTGACCTAATGCTGACGTCAGTACAGATAGGGAGAAAGTATATATCATTGCCGATGGCACTGCCCGCGAACCATTGCGACTTCAATGTTAATAGACCATCTGAAGCAAACGAGCTGTCATATTGATGCGATAGTTCGACCTTGATTTACTACTAAATGACGGAAACCGTATTTGATTTTTTGAATGTTCATTAGTATTTTGTTAACCTACCTATCAACTAATCACGAATGCTAATCCTGCGTTGACTTCTTTTTTAAATAGGCCCTACTCTCTTTCACTTTGAAACAATCATCTAGGCCTACATTTTCTATATAATAAATGGCTACATGATGCATGAATGACACCTTTGTGACCTTCATTTTTAAAGTCTACATTTATTTCATAAGGAACAGAGAAATTTCCTTCTTCCTAATTTGTTTTCAAATATGCACCACCGTAAGGGACATATCCATTAGTGAGACGTCACAAACTGAAATATGTAATTTCTTTGGAAGCGAAAGAATAACAATGACGAATAGTCACGTGATTTCGTGCCAATTCTCGATGTAATGATCACTAGCGGGATTACGTTACATATTTGGTGTGAACTTATTACAGGAGCCTTGTTACGCAGGCGATGTTAATATGCTCTTCTACAAAACGTGGGTGTAGTTTTGATTTTCTATTCATATGCTTTGCGATCACAACGGACCAATTTCCTTACGTGCCATCGTGTAGAGCCTACGAAATGGTAGATGAAAATTGGCGGGCACTCGTGGCAACATAAATCGAAATTGTCTGCGACTGAAATGATTTCCCTCGTTTCGAGTTGCGGTCAGCGTTTAAAAGCAACATTGTCGCCACATCGGCGTTTCCCAATTAACTGTATTACTCCGCCACATCGGACGTTTATGTTCCTGGGCAGATCGAACATGTGCTATTTGATATAAATATGTATTGCACATTGGAAAGGACGCAAGAAGGGAAAGGCGGGCTGTACGAGGAGTAAAGGGGAGATTATCCGGATAAGGATAGATATGAAGAAACAAGAGAACGATATACGCGGAAGTGGTAGCGTATCGCTGAGCCTATGGCAGTTTTAACCTTCTAGTAATTGACAGGAAAGACGAGGTATTAATGAAGATAGAGAAGATAGTAGTTAGCAAGGAAGACGGTTTTATGATTGGCATGCCTCGGGGTAGAACAAGAGCTGCAGCGGAGAGGGTGTGTGCAATTTAACACGACGGGTTGTCTTACAAAGGTTCACCAACTGATTGATTTAATCCATTGGTTTAATAAAATATAGAGTACTTGAGTTAAATTCATCGAAATAACTGAGTTTAATCGCTTGATCGGGTAACTAGAGAAAGTGTGAATAACATTGTGTCGTAATATATGGGAAGCTATAGCCGGGCTACCTTTGCTTGCTAGTCGAATTTTGACCGGATCCGATAAAAAATAATGTAACAATTTGTCCGACCTGAGGATTTCACCAAAACTAGACAAGAAACTTGCACAGACGCGCTAGTCTATTAGAAAGGTTCACATTTTCGCAAAATTAGTCTGACAGGAGACGCGTGAAGCAATCGAATTGAGTGGGGACCTTTACGGACAGGCGCAAATAAGGAAGACGCGAGGAGACAGGAGACATTGTTGATTAGTGGACCTAGAACCAATTGGTGATTGCAGGTACTAGACAGAACATGTTTACACTAATATTGTCAATGTTAGGGTGTTCGCATAAGTTCGCAAAGTTCCAAAACAAGCTAAGCATTACTTAAATTGGGAGAGGTCATGACGTATCACTGAAAAAATAGTTGCTACGGAGTCGCCACCTTGCGAGTATGAAGAACAAATTTTCGCCAATACATACCACGTATTGGGGTTAAAACAATGCTAAATGTTCACGTCTTTGTATTATGATATTCATTTATTAACGTTGAGCTAAACATGTTGGCAATACTATTGGCATAATTTGTCGGCAGTGGACAGGAGTATACTGCCTACCATCTGGTTACGATTAATCCCGGGACGAACAGCCGGAAGACGGAGATCAATACACATGGGCACCAGGGATGCCGGGAGGAGGGCTGTGGACATGGCCAGAGATTTCCTGACCGGGTCGTACCGTGTACAAGAAACGGACATGATTTTTAAATGTGGTGGTTATCGCTGATACCACAGTACCAACGTGGTTATAATTTCAATTCTGGGAAACCGGAATTTCGTAAAAATAAACTAATAAAAAACAGGAATTGTAAACAAACGAAATAATTTATGAAACACATATACCTGTGTAGTTTAGGCCTACACATAGGACGCAATTCAAATATTTCAAAGACGATGGAAATTTGATTGGGCTACAGTTCAACTTTATTATATTATGTTGTACGGGTGCCTAATCAATTTAATAGTCTGTGTCGTCAGGGAGACCACTAAATGTTGTATACTTCACCCGGCTGACCTGTTTACTCAAACAAAAATAAAAAGGTAAGTATCCAGTCAGTAGGACTGTTCAAAGCGCTCTACACTTTACTCCCTGGCAGACCTGTTCAATCGAAACCATATATACTTCTGCGTGAGGCACTCAGCCACGCTGCAATTAATGCGCGAAGACTATTCGTACACAAATATCAACCACTGTCTATAGCCTAGCCAGTAACTCATTCATACAGCTGAATGAACTGAGGCAACTTAGAGTGAACGAACTTATCAACAGTTCGACACAGCAGCACAGGGTTTGAACCCGGGTTCTCTCGATTAAGAGTCCAATGGTCTACTCACTGCGCCACTGCGCTCTACGAATACCAACTGAAATTTTCAGCCACGCTACAAATGATGCACACAAGTTATAAGATCACTTTGCATAATTCCACAGCTGCCTATATATTCTTACTCAGTAATACTGTTGGGTGGACCCTGGAAACATGAACTAAATGACACAATTTCCGATTGGAAATATGGATAGGGCCTACGTTTGTTTTTCAACATCGTTGCTATATTTGATAATTTACTATCGAGCTCGACGTATTTATTACCGCGTTATTAAAACCGATGTTTTACCCACGCATGCACGTGAAGATATTTCATGTTTACGTTTAATACTTGTGAGAGGTGCTTTATCTATTATTTAGACATAAGCCAGCCGTTACAGCCCACGCCCATGGTTAACCGCGTCACTTGCCGCAGACAATATTAAAAGCGATAACGCAATTTGTCGTTGAATCCCGGCATGAAATAGATGAACGAATTACCAAATCGGTGGCCGATTGAGGCGTAATAGTTGTTACGATTGATTACTTGTTCTATCTGTATATCTGTCAAATCAGCTTCTCCCGCTTTTTGTTGCCATACGCTAGACAGTGTATTGTACCATCGCTCTGTTGAGAGCTAACTCTTCTGCCTAGCAAAAGCGTTATACCAAGACAGGTGTTCTCCCGTTGCAGTTTCTACTTTGAAAAGACGGCCAGTGAGAACCAAGAGAGCAGTGTCGGAAACGAGAGGTATCCTTTGGCGGGCTCTCCCGCATCAGTATTTTCAGAAAACCATGAAAACCCGGTAGTAGCTTTGGGTACTTAGGTACTCCGCTTCATGCCTACTGGCACACGTGGCAGAAACTAGGCACTCTACGTCGTCTGAACTTATTTTGCAGCATGGCACCAGTTTTTGTTGAAACAATCTTCTTTTCCCCCTTCCTTCAGGCGTCCGTCTGAGCGCTATCTTTGTTGTTGTGGTCATCCTCATTTCCTAAGACGTGGCCGATCCATCTCCATCTTCTTTTGGCGAGTATGTCGTTCACATTGTTTTTCTGGTTACCCTTAGCTGTTGCTTGCTTGAGATCGTTTGTGGACATACAGTATGAACAACCCTAATAATATGCGTATTCGGTTTAATAAAAAAACGAGTGTTAGTACTTTTGTAAAGCATAATACAAAAATACATTATGATCTTTAGAGTAGGTAATTTGCAATAGATCAATGAGATCATAAGTAGTGTATTGCCTTTTCTCGGTTACTGAAATTAAATAGTTAGTCCAATGATTTAACTAAAGCTAAATCAAACTCTTTGCATAAATGAGTTAGCATATCAGTCGATTCAGGAAAAATTATTATTTTTCGCGAAATGAATATGAAACGACATGAGCGAAAAATCGAATTGAGGAGGCATCTTTAACGAGGAGAGAAATGCCGATTTGTTGGCAGTAATAACTATGCGCATGGCCTATTTGCCTCCCACAGTTCGAAGGTGGCGACGACGGCTCTCAGTTATCTCCATTATAATTTTAATAAGAAATCTGCCGGTTTTTGTATTGTTTTATTGTAATAAAAAACAAACGGCTTAATCACGTAGCCGCTGTGGCTATTCGCAAGTTAGAGCAAGTATTATTATTTGCATATTAGCACGAGCAGACTGCACATTGTATGAAGAACAATGTAAGGACGTAGACATCGGAATGAAATGACTATTGCAGGGGTTGAGCCAGAGCTTCGGCACTCCGCTGCCTGCGTCCCGGACATGAATTTGGAAGACAAGAGGTGGTTTGCTGTTGACATTTTTCGCGGTGTCGTTCAGTATTTGTGCACGAGTCTCACCCACCACTTGCATGCCGTTGAAGATGACTTCGGAAGACGGGGGCTTGGGTATTGTTGGATATTTTTTCGCGGTGCTAAAATTAATCAAAAAATCACAAATTCATCCCCTCACGCGCCCCCTCCCTTGTTCCGAATCCTATGAGGTATAGTCCTTAACTGTTAAGTTGGTCCTCATTGGTCACAAACTAATCAATGCGTCTAATCAATTGTAATAACGACCTAATAGCGATACAATACTATTACCAGGAAATGTTCATATAAGTTAAATAGTCGTTGACATCAAGAACAGGGTAATTCCCACGACAGCTACCAACTGTAGCCTTAACATGTATCTCCCGTCCCGCACATGTATGTTTATTTCTTTTATACTGGTATAATATTTTACTTATGACTTACAATTAAAATATTATGTTTTATCTAGTGCTAATGTATGTGTGTCGTTAGGACAAATCAATATTATGTTCTGTCCCTGCTTTGCCCGCGGGACGGTGTGTGTTATTTCATGCCTATGCATAGGCAATAACTGTCATTTTCTATCACCATTCGACACTCAGGGCTGCTAGGATTGGTAGACCACTGGTGCCATGTCTACACTTATTGAACCGACAAATATTGAGCCAGTCTTTACGTCCGACGCATTCCAACATCTTCAGACTACATCAGGTCATTTACCAATTAGCCGGAATCAGCAGGGGAGGTAATTATTCGCAGGAGCTACGCTGAATCAGTTATCCTGAAAGTGGGAACATCGCGAACGCGCAGAACACCCAATCGACGTTGTCGTTAACATATTGGCGACTGCAGTTTTGCCAGTAGAATATATTGAGATAAACAATATTTGGTGTACAATTTAAACATGTCGCTGAGAGATCTTCAACACATTAATCAGGTCACCCTTGACCCGATTAGCAAGGTGACCGTATTAGCGGGACAAATTTCTTATACTTTAATGTATATGGAAAAAGTGGGATTATTCTAGGGTGACCTTAATTACGAGGTGGCTGTAGTACCGATGTAACTGTAAAGCGAGGTTTGACTGTATTAATAACATTACAATTATTATAACAAATGAGGAATGTACAACCTCGGTTTAATTATTCTGTGTATCTCCAGTCCTGAGTAACGCCATATTTACTACAAACATCCGTCAACGAACGGGAAGACATATTAACACCGATGACCGGAGGAGACGTCGGAAGCGTATATTCGAATGATTCAACACACATTAAGACATTAATTTATTTGCGGAGTGCGGTGGTGTTTCGCGTGGTTTCACAATATGCACGCTTGAACAGTTGCCGCTGTGCAACGCCAGTCTAGGCAAACTAACGTCGAGCGCTGCATTGTTGAAGCTTACAGATACATCAACGCCCGTGTAAAATTATGACATGTAAACATGAAAAACGTTCCTAGAAATGGCCGACATAATAACGGAAATGCTTATCTATAGAGTAAATAGAAACATCCATTACACTATGGGACGATACATGTTAACAAACTGAACTGCAATGATAGAAACGGACGATAAAGCAGTACGTAATTATATTGAGATATATTGCTTTCGTTCTATGACTGACGTCTGCTCTACACATAATGTCTTCTACTAGTTCGTGGTGTGATGCCGTAGTTTTGTTTCGGTTAGATGCTTTTCATAGCCAATGTTCAGGTTATATTATAAATATTAATCTAGATTAATTCATATTTTGATATACTGAAGTCAATTCGCCAACTACTTCGTAAAAACAAGAAAGGTATCTTTTTTAGGGTAGGATATTTATGATCATACTATAGATACAACACCCTGCGTTAGTGTTATTGTCGAATTCAGCGGAGGCCAGAGAAGATTGCCGAGGTAACATTCACTATAAGAATCAAAAGAAGAAATGCCAGAGATGATTATGGGTAGATGATACCAGAAAGTGGACAAACTAAGAGGACTTGGAAACACTACACCAAAACCACAAATACTGGCTTTTCACATCCCCGATGGAGTCAGCCGTTGAACTTTGTTCCATATCAACCAATGATATGGCGTGTAATGATTTTCTTCGCAATCATCCGGAGCAGGGATGTTTGGTCGTGAACCAATCAAGACTTACGTAACAACTGCTGTTGCGCAGATGTAATCCTCTTAAGTTTTAAATAGGAAATATACAAATACATGTCAATTAGTTACACCATAGATGACATTTCGATGAAAATGTGAACGTATGATCTGATGTTTAAGTTGACATTAACGACCTGTAATAATGTTGCTTCATGAACGACAACCTCACCAGTCCGAATTGGTTACGACTATCAGTAGCTTACACAGGAAAACACGTTCACAATCGCTCCAGCGTGTATAACGCAACGGAATCACGTTGTTCGCAATACCGATGCATTTCCTGAGCACGTTGTTTTCAATTCAGTAGTTTGCGAATGATTAATGAACCTCGTGTTTAAAAACACGACGAGTGTCAAGCGATGCGGCAGTGTTTTGCCGCTTTACATCAGTATTCCATCAATCAAGCGTAGGTAGCAAAGTAGACATATATCGGCAACGCTATTGTGATATATTACATTTTGTCTAGGTGTGATACGAATTAACGACGGCACTTTGCAGACCGTTAAATTAGAATAGGAGAACAGTTAGCACTAAGGACGCAGCTGTTTCATCCCGGCCAATAGACGAGACTAAGACCCCACCAAAAGCTCACGGCTGATCTTCCGTTTGATGCTGTTTTTTATATTACAGCCGAATACGCTTTTGATATTGTTAGCACGATCGCACTGATAACTATTATGACACATTCTTTTTGTCAGCGGAATTCATCTCACTCTGTAGAGTAGCTCGGGGCATAACGCCCAGTTTGGGGGCGTAACGCCTACCCCCAGTACGGCTCGAAAAACATTTCGAGATAGCCAGATGGAGTAACATTAAATTAGAAAGCGAAATACGCGTGACAGTATTTGATCAAAACCAAAATATAGGCATTATGAATTATAAACATGTTCACCAGAAAAGTGGTTTAATCGGAAGTAATATTATTGAGACAAAGCGATAGGTTTACACGTAAACAAACATTTTTCATTGTAGTTGTGAATGTTGCGGATGCGTGCGATGAAATATAGTGATATGCAACGGGTGATCTTTTGAAGGGTGAAAAGTATTATGTCAGTCATGACAAACATGGTTCGAAACTCTTTCTCTCTAAACATTGATCTTCGTTGTTTGTCTAAGCATCTTAACGAGACGAGAATATGTTACTTACTTGCTTCGGTTACGGAATAGGGTTTATTTAATTAGTTATAAGGTAGGCCCAATACTCGGCCTCAAGGGGTCAGCCTAGTGCAACGTGTTATGTAATAAGGCAGGTGCGGTGGCAGTGACTGGGATGTTGAACAGTTGATATTCCTGGCAAGCAGGACAGGGACAAGGTTGGCTGGCAGAATCTGGGGCGAAGTAGAATCGCCGTAGCTGAGGTGTTGTAGAAAGAAGTGAAATAAAATGTGTCGTTTCCATACTGCAGGTGGAGTGACCCACACTAGCGTTGTTTATTGGGCTTGATCAATAACGAAGCAGAGGTTTTCGTTACATTTCCCATATATCACATTTTGACCATTTACATTGCGGAATACAAATCTTTAGTTTTCAACACAGATCAACCATATTTGGTATGCAGATACATACCAACATAGTTAAGGTTTTTTTCATGTTTCGCATACATTATGCAAATTAGGTATCCAATATGGCCGCCATAATAGGGAAAATTAGGTATTTTTTGCCGCGCTCTAACCAAAAACGTATTCAAGTTACAAGCTTGTAATTTAGCACAGGGATTACTGTTATGCATATCTACTGCATGAATATCACAGAAATCAGATATGTTGTGTTGTTTACGAGAAAAAAGATTTGTTGTCGAAAAAAACTATTTTATGTAACTTTTTCACATAATTAATGCCTATAATTCAGAAACCTTTAAATATATTATGATTTCTTTTAATTCATGCAGTAGATATACTCATTAGGCACTGCGGTGCAAAATATGTTGCAGTTACACCCAGTATTTATTCTACTAGAGCGCAGCAACTTTAAGTACTCACAGCAAAAATGGTATTCCGAGAAAACGATGATAAGGTAATTTTGTATAACCAAATTCTGCCAAAAGCCACCCGAAGAAACCTCGATACTGCCACTTTTTATTACTTTTTCAGCTAATATACTAACTGCATATTGAGGTAAGGATATGAAAGTACATAAATAGCAAAGAAAGTCCTTTTTCAAAAAAATGTCAAAAATCACTTTTTTAATCCATACTACCTACGATTGTGATCGCCTAGTCCTATTGCACCTCAGGACGCGTAGCTAGGTCTGGAGGACGTCTGGACACAAGAATATACGCTACATTCCGTTGTATAATATCCACTATAGTCTGGAAATGTGTTGTCTTTCGTCGCGTCAAATAATCCGGTGCCTAAACGGCATAATTCTAGAATGTATGACGAGAGAAGAGGACACACACATGCTGCTTATTTATCACGACCGTCCGACATCCCACAGAAGTCGGGGTTACCACATCATTCAGAAGAAGGAGCATTGCAACGCTTAGGCCAGTCTGTCTGTATCCAGCTCTAAACCCGCTTCCCCCCTCTCACTCTCTCTCCTTTTATTCTCGTCTAAATGTCGTTCCCTAAGATATGTGTTAACGCCTTCTCCCGAGACCGACCGATCGTCTGGTCCGGCTTCGCTCAGAACCAACTTGGTGTTAAGTACCATTGCGTTAGCCGGTATTAGTGTCGTTTTGACAGGTCAGACGTCAGCTTGTTAAGCTGTTGCCGATACTAACTGGCAACGTTGAAGGAAAGTGCCGGTAAATCGCGCCGACGTCCAGTTAGGGTACGATCTAACGCCAGCCACGATCGCTTCTAGACCTTGACGAGGAACGTTAATATCCCTACTAGGCTCCGTAAATCCCGTCTGTGAAGCGCGCTGGTTGGCAAGTAGAAGGCGCTTCTGCTGGACTGATGGGGAATGCCGCGTACTTTGTCTTCTTCGTGCGTGTCGCAGTGGTTATGCTTTTCCCCGCCCCTAGCAAAACACAGGTTCTGGTACACACGTTGAACTCTGCCAGATTGTCTGGTCTGCAAGGCTCCGACGGGAGACGGCATTCTACATAAGTCATAACGAAGCTAGGTGTAAATTGCTTGCATGTCCTCTCCATATTCACACCATTTATATTGTATCCCAACGTCTGCATAAAGACACCGCAGTGTACATCACCAGCCATGAAGCGGTTCAGACAGAACCAGTTTGTCAGTCTCGCTAACATTCGTATGCGCTCATAAGCCAAATTTTGCTCGTTAACATTGATCGTGTATGTTGAATACTGTCAATGCCAGGACGCGCCACCGAAACACTACTGCTGGTGTATCACGGAAATATTGTCCCCCAGCAGTAATATGGCGGCGTGTTATTGCATTTTGAAAAACATCCTTAAATTTAACAATTGATTTCGCTTGATGATGGATTTCTTTATGAGCTCTTAGTGAAACGATTCACTGGCAGGTGGCCGTGCTTCAATTGACCTGTTCGCAAACTTTCACAACTGCGTTTGAGTAACTACGGATTTGTGAAGAAAGTTGCGTTCAACATGTCAATGTAAACAGATAAATGTATAGCACACATTATTTATTAGCACCGTGATTGGACTGCCGAATGATTTAAAGAATGTGTATTTTGCCTGTGATGTATCAAACTCACTTTTACCGAATCACAGTTGTTCTTGTCACTGTTTACTTAAATTGTATTTCGAGAGCTCTATGCAAATGAACGCAATTTTACCCCGGATATGTTGCGTAGAGTCGAAAAGAATGGATCTTCGAACAGGCATTTTTGGCAGTACCCCTTGCGGTCACGCGCTCTAGATTGCAGGTGTGATGACAACTATTCTGCAGCCATGCGGTTTATCCTCTAGTGGCATGACTGCATGAAGGGCGATAACATAATTTGTGAAAACAGTTGTGAAACGGGAACGGCATCGTAAAGAACGTAATATACAATCTAGTGTTTTAGGTAAAACGACAATTTACTGCGTATAATTTAGTGTATCAAAATGGTACAATTTCAATATAATACTAACGCGATTGTTCTGATTTGAGGATATCAAAACATGTAATCTTGCCCTTTTATAACCGATACATTATATTCTGGAGAATAATCCAATTCTGTAGAATACGAAACCATCATGATGCGGAATTTGATCGGGAAAATATTTATAATTCTTCCGAATATTTTGGCTGGATTACAACTGCTATTCGAGGACACCAATGGTGGTGATAATGATTAATGACGATGATGATGACGATTACTATAATAGTAGTGATGATGATGACGATGTTGATGAAGATGACTATGATACTGATGATGCATAGAGACAAAGGGATGTTTAGATATTCATGGACCAGAGACGGGATGCTATTACGGTTAAGACGTTGAGTAATGCAAACTCGGTGCCCTTCAATGAAGCGACCACTGCACAGTCAAAACAAAAACCTTGTTTATGGCAACCGGCTTTAACATATCGCCACATTATGTAAAACTTGGATTGCGTTCATAATTACACTAACGTGATTTGAAAGGAAACGATATTGTAATTATCCCACCGTGTTGAGTAGCCTGTTGGAATCAGATGACATGTGATAACAATAGTGATACCCGTTTTCTGTGAAGTGCAGTCTGTAATTTATTATGTTTTTTTTCTTCACAAATCACACGATGAGTAGTGTTAACGACGGTCTGGTAGTCACATACACATTATATTAATTATATTGTGTATTTACGCGCATAATTCTTCAACGTAACTTTGTTGATATACGTGATGTGTAAAAATGTGAACTATACATCATACGTAATAATGTGATATGTTCTACGTTTACGTAATAATCTGTTGTGTTCTACACAGAAGTGTATGTCCTATGTAACATTGTGAAATGTACAGTACATGTAAATATTTGATGTATGCAGCAAGGTAAAGCGTACATCATAGTTATCAGTGTGAATTGTACAGCATGCGTAATGACGTAAAATATACGCCATAAGGAGCAATACGAAGTGTACACCATACATAAAAGCGTGAAATGTACAGCATACATATACGTAACAGTGTGATGCAAATTATGGTCCTTATTCAACTAGCGATATCTGCAAACATTCTGCTGCATCATTATTTTCCCAGATCACACAACAAGGCATACCTTAATCTACATTGCCTAATTTAGTTGATATTGATCAGTTAATTGTTAAAAAAAAAACACGATCTGTTTCCGCGATAAACAATGATTTCGTATACATTCTACAGTGCGCTTTAAGCTAATCAACTATCGCTTTCTAGATAATTGTATGATTTTAGTTTATTGATGGCTCGTCGAAAATGACATGTTCCTAAAATAACAAAAACTCGTCTGACGCCACATCATAGATAAGTAATGCACGTTCATGAGACGCACATTTGACGTGTATATAGGGGAGACCGGGGCAAAGCGGACACCCTAAATAAACAACTAATATTGCCCACGTATGCATAAGTACCCACCTATTATTTATAACTCTTTGCACTCTGATTCATCACATACACGATAAATGGCGCTAGTGGTCTGATATTGAAATAACGTTCACTTTGTCCGATATGTCCGCCTCACCCCGGTAATCCCTAGTGTATTGCAAGACGAGCCATTTTTTTGACAGCCACTTATCAGAAAAGTCTATTTTAGCTCGCTGTTGCCTTGTGATCGTAACGATGCCTTTAAAAAAAAAAATAACTATTTTGGTTATTAGGCCAATCGAATTGAATACCGAATAACTAAATCCAAATTCAATATTCAGCTAACTAAATCGGAGTTTAGGGATGAATATACCCTAAACGTAGAGTTCACTATGTACGAATAAGTAAATAAGTAAATTTTCCCTGAAAAAAATATCGATCTATTTTACTCGGTTTGCAAAACTAGACCGACATTCCGATATTTTCTACGAAATCGTCTGTAATAATATTTAATTAGTGTCGTCGCTGTCACACCGGTATTGCAAAAGAGAACTCTTGCAGAGTGATTTACATGGATTAAAGAGAACACTTGTTCATACAAAAAGCCAGGGGATTACACATTTGACACCACGTTACCACAGATCGATATTGATTTGCCGCCTTCCCATGACACCGGTCGTGTTTTATTGCACAAATCGAGTTACTCTCATATAATAATGATCTACCTGTTTTGTAGAATAGCTACTTTAGTGCGATTTATTGCCCTCGTGCGTCGAAGCGACATTTGTTATGGCGCAAGAATCCATCTGAATTGTGGCCTCTGACAATGTTCTGGACACTAAGTTTCAATAAATCTGATTCTGAAGGCGATCGTTTCCTTCTAATGTCTGTAAGCGACACGAGGTGGTACCTGCGTATAAATAGAAGGTTGACTTGTCTTTGTATATATATGTCACGTTTAAGATTCTGTCCATCAATATACATATATAAAGCGTGTAAAAATTCGTAATGTCCTAAGATAGATACTATAACAGTTTTTATCAAATTCAACTGTCGTGCGGGGTTAAGCCGCCCTCGATACGTGTCCTCAATTTATGTTTTTTACTTCTGTCAATGAGCCCACATTGTCGTTTCGTCGCCACCACCCTTCCTTCTTTCTTTCTCTCTCTGTCGTTCTGGTTGTCAGCCTGTCTGCGCGACTGCTTGACTGTGTGTCTGTCTGTCTGTCTTTCTCTCGCTGTGTTTCCCTCTCTATACGTATCTCTCCTTCCCATCCCATCCCACCCTTCCTTCCTCCCTTCCCTCTCACTCTGTCTGTTCATCCTCTACTTCTCCCTCTCTCCATCACTCTCACTCTGTCTCTTCATCCTCTACTTCTCCCTCTCTCCATCCCTCTCACTCTGTCTCTTCATCCTCTATTTCTCCCTCTCTCCATCCCTCTCACTCTGTCTCTTCATCCTCTACTTCTCCCTCTCTCCATCCCTCTCACTCTGTCTCTTCATCCTCTACTTCTCCCTCTCTCCATCCCTCTCACTCTGTCTCTTCATCCTCTACTTCTCCCTCTCTCCATCACTATCACTCTGTCTCTTCATCCTCTACTTCTCCCTCTCTCCACCCCTCTCACTCTGTCTCTTCATCCTCTACTTCTCCCTCTCTTCATCCCTCTCACTCTGTCTCTTCATCCTCTACTTCTCCCTCTCTCCATCCCTTACTTTCAACATCCCTTTCTCTGTCTCTCTTCTGTCTCTGTCTGTCTCTGTATATCTGACTGTCTCTGTATATCTGTCTGTTTTTCTGCCTGCCTGCCTGCGTGCCTGCCAGCCTGCCTGCCTGCCTGCCTGCCTGCCTGCCTGCCTGCCTGCCTGCCTGTCTGCCTGCCTGCCTGGCTGCCTGGCTGCCTGGCTGCCTGGCTGCCTGGCTGCCTGGCTGCCTGGCTGCCTGGCTGCCTGCCTGCCTGTCTGCCTGCCAATCTGCCTGCCTGGCTGCCTGCCTGCCTGCCTGCCTGCCTGCCTGCCTGCCTGCCTGCCTGCCTGCTTCTCTCTCTCTCTTCTCTCTCTACCCCCCCCCCCCCCTCTCTCTCTCTCTCCCTCTCTCTCTCTCTCTATATATATATATATATATACATATCTCTCTCTCTCTCTCGCTCTCTCTCTCTCTCTCTCTCTCTCTCTCTCTCTCTCTCTCTCTCTCTCTCTCTCTCTCTCTCTCTCTCTCTCTCTCTCTCTCTCTCTCTCTCTCTCTCTCTCTCTCTCTCTCTCTCTCTCTCTCTCTCTCTCTCTCTCTCTCTCTCTCTCTCTCTCTCTCTCTCTCTCTCTCTCTCTCTCTCTCTCTCTCTCTCTCTCTCTCTCTCTCTCTCTCTCTCTCTCTCTCTCTCTCTCTCTCTCTCTCTCTCTCTCTCTCTCTCTCTCTCTCTCTCTCTCTCTCTCTCTCTCTCTCTCTCTCTCTCTTTCTCTCCCCCCCCATCCCTTCAGGTTTCTTCACACAGTTCTCCCATCTCAGTTGTTGTCTTCCTCTTCTCCGTCTGCACTCTAAGAGAGCCGTATCCACTCTTGTCATTACTTGTTTTCCGTCCATTTGATCCAAGTGGTTAGCCCACTTTAGATGACTCCTCACCGGCAACTGAAACTCTATTTCACACTAATCTCCTCCCTGAGCGCCTAAATGCATCGCTTGTCAAATCTCTTCACCCCTGCAAGTCATCTCACACAGTTGTTTCCGCAAACGTGTACTCTCTTTCTCTCTCTTTGTTTTCTGGGGACATTCGCGCAGTTGGCATCACGCAAGGCTGCAATGTTGTGATTAATTGGTTAGGTGCCATTTACAAACACTCAACTTTAAAAAAACACCCGTCGCAATGAAACACATTTACCACAGTCACAGCCACTTGCCTTTTTGTCCACAATCGGTCGTTAAAAAAGATTAAACTTACAAATTCAACCCGCGAACAACACTAATCATCGTGATAGACGATCGCAGCAGCTACTAAACCTTGACAGTAGATAACTATGTCAACGAACCATTAGAAAATCCCTCACAAAAGATCACAATCATCCGTTATCATTGCTACCAATCTAACCAGTCATTAGGTTGAGCCACGTTACGGCTACTGACTTTAATCGTCGACTTTTCACCCAGCGTCTTTTCCTGCAATGCGTATCTCATTTCCGGTGTGACTGGCACATTTGCAACTCCATTCTTTGGAGAGGTTTGAGCTGGAAAAAACCTTATGACAGCTTGGCCAATTTGCCACAGTGCATTAGAGAACGCGCAACGTAAAGTGATTGTGAATTGTAAATTCAACAGTGACAATGAATTCCATTTAAGAAGTATTTGGCAATTTTAAAGTATTGATACAGCCTTCCGATATATACCCTATAGATAACAAAAAGTTGGAATCCCACTAGGACCTACTCCCAAAAGCTTTCTTGTCATTTGTCATCTGTTTTTTGCTGTAGATGACACTTGCTCAATGTTGCTAATAAAGGTACATAGTGGTTTACTATATACATAATGACTATTAAATGACGCAGAAATCGAACAGCGACACAGCGCACCGTTGTAATTATGATACATTGAAGTCGTTATTTTTGACACTGGCCAATGATGAATAAACTGCCCCCGTGTTGGCATTGCACCAAGTTGCTTTTGCCGACGTTGAATCTGCTCCTGCGGCGAGTATGAAGAGAAAACGTACTGGACAGCCGTGAAAGGTTACCGAGTTGACCAGTCCTCCTTGATTATGCTGAGCACACACCCGTAGGACAAAGAAGGAGCCACCACCCGCCCACTTCCACACGGACGATGTCTTCTTCGTTGCTCATTATGAAGCGCAACCACCACCAAGCGAGCAATGAGTTGGTTTGGCATAACATTACATATAAAAGTATATATATATATACGTGTGTGTGTGTGTGTGTGTGTGTGTGTGTGTGTGTGTGTGTGTGTGTGTGTGTGTGTGTGTGTACGTGTGTGTACGTGTGTGTGTGCACGTGTGTGTGTACGTGCGTGTGTGTGCATGCGTTTGTTGGGGCGTGAGGATGTGCATGTGTGAACATATAGGCGTGTCATATGCACACAGACCGCAGACACACACAGGCATGTAGGCACGCACGCACGCACACACGCACGCACGCTCGCACGCACACACGCACACACGCACACACGCACACACACACATACACACACACACACACACACTAAATAAACACGCTCAAGCAAACACACACATACACACACACACACACACACACACACACACACACACACACACACACACACACACACACACACACACACACACACACACACACACACACACACACACACACCAACGATTGGTAACTCTAAAGGCTATGTTATTACATCGCGTCAAATTGGGTCGTTGAAATCACACAATTGCGTTTCTGTGGTACAGTCCTCACCGCCATCGGCGTTAACGATGCGTGTGATTGATTCTTCTCTATATAGACCATTCGCCCAACCTCGCATATTGCTTATTCGCCATAGCCATTAGCAGTCACTGGTATCATCATATAACGTAACAATCATACAGCATACCTATCATATGGATTTGCCTACCTTATACATCGTTGAAATAGTTCTCGTAGCATAAATTGCACATGACCGGTTTTTGTAATTGCAACGAACTGGGTTATAAGCAGACAAGTAGATGATAAATTAGGTGGATTGCAAGCTATAGCCGCATAAGAGTTGGACAGATAAGATAGGTCGTAAGCCACAGTCGCCTTTGTCTAAAATTACCATAGAATTGTGTGTTCAACCACGGTCTCTTAAATCATAAGCCTTCCGACATCCGTCCGAAATTATAACATTGGTTTCGCGGTGATCGAATGAGTCGCAGCATGCATTCGGTTTTAGAAGACACTTCCTAAATGGATGTTCGTTGCTTCGGGTGTCTCTCTGGACGTATGATCATGCTATCGCATCTGTACATCATCGTTCAATCATATGCCGCTTTCGACCATGTCTGAACCTCTAGACAAAGCAGCAGACTAATCCATTATACATCTCGTCATTATTATAATTATTATGTCTAGAATTTTCTTGTTGGTACAGTCGTTGACGTCTTCGATCCTGCCTATCCTTGGCTTGTATTGTTCTTCTTTAACTTGTGCGCCGCATTATTGTTTTTAAAGCCTTTGTTGCTTCTGCTCCCACGTTCACAGCATTCAACCTCTGCCTCACAAGCATCCAGTGTAAGCACTTCAACATATATCAGCGTTAGTTCATCGCACATTCCACGACAACGCCATCACTGAAAAACATCGATCTGTTTTCGGTCTTTCATTTTCATTGTCCAGCTTTCACTATCGTGTAAATAGACTATACGCGTTGTTTGGTCTTTTCTCTGTCTCCCGCGTGTTTCCTCTATCTTTCATTCATTCTCTTTGTGTGGCTGCCCATCACCAGCTTACCATTCATGTTCGCCTTCTGACCTCTCGTTTCTGCCAACTACTCTTTCTATGAATGCACCAGGGAATACAAAACTGTCAAATTTGTCAATAGTTGCATCATCAAGTTGACATTTCCATATATCTTCCAGATCTCGACTTTTGTCACCTTGATGTTTAGCTGTAAGTCTACTCTACAGTCGATGTCATATGTTCAAAATAGCAATGTGTAATTCCCTCGTCGGTCTCTGTTTCCCAGAGGTGTCACAAGTTACACATGTCCAACCCTGTTTTACGTCACCATTATGTTCTATCTATTCTCAATACACTTTTAGATATTATTTTTTACAAATCTATATGTACTTGAGTATGTTTTTAAGCGGCATTATCTATTAACAATGTATTGACTACTGAAGTTTTTATTAATAACAATACAACAATTAAACATTCACACGCCTTGATCAAACTACTTGGTATGTGAGTCCAAATTGTTGATATATAACTATAACCGAGCGAGATTATGTTTGCATGTCTCTTAACGATTCCCTCCTATACGGCTTGCGCCTCGGGCGCCAAACATTCAGAGATTACTCTATGACCCTATTAATGAAACGTAAGCCCATAATTTTTTTCAAAAATCTGTTCGTATTGTTTTTTGTGTGGATAATTTAACACAATAGACTTATGTCTATCCTCATGCCAATACCATAGCAATACGAATATCATTAGACAGTAATACACTATCACGACTAGAGCTCAATGATGGACGTCCACTTTCCTTTCTCTCCGACCTTCCTAATTTTGAAAAACGACTATTGCACATTTGGTAAATATTGCTATCGTGACTGTCACGTATGAATTACCGAGTTATCCTGTGCAGGGGCGGGTATTTTAGCTGGTTAGTAATAGTATTACTAGCTTAGGCAAATGTGTGCAATTGAACATTCTAAGCAGATTGCAGGTCAATGCGTATAGAGGGGCCTATACAACATATTATCGAATGGTCGTAAATTGTATAAGTTTGATATATATAGTTTATATTGGTTACTACTAACTGTTATATAACTTAGATCACGTGATTCCATGTTGGATGTAGTTGTGCTGATAAATTCTCTGAAAAAAGGAACCATTCTAATTATTTTAGGGTATTTAGTCGGGGCAGTATTCAAATTCAACATAGTATAAATGTTTGTTCCGAAGCCAAAGGACATGAACCAAAGCCCCAAATGCGACACTTGTTGCACGTCATAGTTGCATATTTAACAAGATTGCAACCCAGAGAATTAACTCTAGGTGGCAGGTGGACAAGGAAGCCTTTGGCATATCGAGGGTCCAATCCTTTTATTTATGTGTATCCCGCCCTTCTGAGGTATGTGCGCTGTATGTTGATATCTATCTAATATTTGTGTACTGTTGTTGTTGTAATCGTTACTGCTTAAACAAGTCAACGTAGTTGTAACGTAGTAAGAATTGTTGCATCCAGTCTGCAGTTTTGATGTTGGAATACATTCACAAATGCTTGACGTTTACTGCTAAAACGTGTCGCACTAATACTTTCTGGCGCTGTGGAATATACGGTAGGACAGTTTTATGACATCGTTTCAGACATGGTACAATTCCTTCCTTTATGACAGCCGTAAATATCAGTCATGTTATTTCCCGCTCCGTTGCAAATGCAGACGATCGTGTTTTGACGGTAATCGCCACAGAGAAGTAAACGCAAACGACAGTTACAGCCAGCAATGCTGTATTTTTAGCCTTGTTGTGAACGTACAATTCACATGTGAGTCGTCCATTGTGTGCAAATGTATTTATAAGCCTATATGCATGCATTAATTGATATCCGTATGTTATGGAGACCTTTAGTACGATTTATTAAAAGCAGAAATATTTACGAATAATATATTTATGACTACACGTTTCATTAGTTATATTAGAAACATACGTGTTTGTATCAATCTACTGGTTATTTGTGTCCAAATGTGCTAACAATATTCGTATTGTTAGTTTCGGAAAAATGATATAATAACAATTAGGGGGACGGGTCATTTAATTTCTTTCATTGGGTGGCACTGTTAACATTTATCGATGTTACACGCAAAGTTACGTTTTCATTTAATTGGAAATTGGACATGTCAATATTTATTATTGCATTACGTTGCTAGGAAAAGTTGTCAATTTGTTTTATTTTAACAAGGTATCCAATATATGGGAACCCCCTTCAAATGTAGTTCGAAAAAAACGATTCTGTCTATTAACACATGGAATCCTACCGTCATTGACATAGTCATACGCTCCCAAACATTCGCAAGAACATTAGTATAATGTTATTATTCTTCAATATGCAATTTCCTTGTCAAAACATATTTAGGTGAACAGAAAATTGCAATGTGTGTATCGTCTCAACATCACTAGCATTTTATTAGCTTATCCCGAATCCAGAGTCAGTGATCCGTCTCCGTTTCATTTCACACACCGAATCTTCCCAGCATTCACAGCGTAAGGTATTTGCGTCATATAGCGAAGCGTCAACAACGCCATCTAATTGACGAATGTATTTATTCGAAAACAGTTTTAATAACCATTTGGTTTGATTAGTTGTCTCATTCTGCTATAATGACTTAAGTACAAAATTATTGTCCTTTTGTCACGCCCGTGTCAACATCGATTCTTGCTGCCTGTCAGATTCAGGATCAACAGCCAAGTGACAAATGGTTTGTGTGAAAGATCAGCACTTGTTCTAAACGTGAGCTGTTTACCAACATGTCGAAGCGGCATAGATGACGCACTCGGCTCTTTTATTAGTCTAATTAGGTAAACTATCGCTACGTTCGTAAAAGGTACGTAATATCCAGTCCTCACGACTGCTCAAGGCCCTTTACACGTTAGTCCCTGGCAGACCTGTTCAGTCGAAAACCACATCGACTTCTATGGGATGCATTCAGCCATGCTGCAATTAATGCGCGAAGAATATTTGTACATAGATATCCACCACTGTCTATAGCCAGATACTCATTCATACAGCTGAGTGAACTGGAGCAACGTAGAGTGAACGAACTTGTCAAAGGCTCGACACGACAGCACAGGATTCGAACCCAGGGTATCTCGGTCGAGAGTCTGATACTCTAGCCACTCCACTACTGCGCTCCACCAAAGGTAAAGCGCACCAGCAACAAAAAGTGCCAAAAATACTGTGTTCTTATGAAGTACAGTATTCAGTATTTATGCTCACGTACTTTACACGTCATTCCTTTTTACGTCAGCGTTGTCTTTACGTCTCTGAGAAAAATTACACAATGCTGCAATTACTGAGTGAAGCAATTTGTTCACATATATCAAGCAGTGTCTACAGCCAAGTATTCGTTTGTGTATCTGAATGAACTGAGGTAACGTGGGCAAAATACAACTTTCCAAGTTTCAAAATGATAACACGAGAATTTGAAGGAATCTGGCGCGCGCACAAAAAACATCGCGAAAACGGCCCCTGCGTCATAGACTTGGCAACATGGAGTAGACAGACAGACAGATTTATTTTTGACCATAAATGTACAAATTGAAATAATTAACATAAATGTAAGGTCAAGGAGACTCACGTTAAGACAACATGTCGCAAACATGGATAGATAATGCAATAATAATAATAATAACAATAATGCTAATTCTACTCTCATGTCAATAGCATAGCAGTTGTCACGACTAGGGCCTATGGATGGACGTAAACTTCATATTCTCTCCGACCTTCGTCATTTTGAACAAACAAATAGAATTTGCGCGAGCGTTATAGTGTTTATGTAACGATGCTCCGTGTTTTCTAACATTTGGTAAATATAACTTTCACGACTGTTTTCTACCAAGGCATCCCTCAGGTGACGAACATTTGTTTGCTAGTCTTTGTAATATGACGACATCCAAGGGGAGCTGCATCAGTGGCTAAGGTGTGTACGTGCAGAAATAACTTAATGCATTAGCGCACGTAGCTAACGATGCTCAATATACTGGCCGAAGCAATGTCGAAGATACGCCTCCTAAATCGGCTTTTTCCACAGAGCATGAAGGCAGTTACTCAGGGAGTCGGCAGGTAATGTTGGGGATGACTGGGCGAGTGGGAGGACAGAGCAGTTTTGCTCTTCACATATGCTACTGTGAAGGTATTAGTCATCGTTTAAAGGGAATTTACGGCAGTTTCCATTGGTTAACCGAAAGACGGCACATGACAGCACTGAACGCATTGGTATTTATACAATGTAAAATAAAACAACAACATTTATTATCTTAATATTTTCGAAAATACACTTTTGCCAATCAAACAAACATGCTAGTATTACGACGCATACAGAGACCGCTTTACTGCATTCAAAGACCGACCATTAAATCGTCACATCTGAAGGTGAAACATAACGTTTTTTCACGGAATAATGTATTAATATATCTCCGAATTTTCGTTTTATACAACTTCTGACGGTTATCATACTAGGTAAATAATGAATAAGATAATATAAAGTTTAATACTGTTAACTTGAGATCGACACGAAAACGAACATTTTGGCATTTTAATCATACGGAACCTCCAACCAGCTGCGTAAAAACAAATTGCTGTTCATTCCCTTTAAGCAGCAATATTATTGTTCTTTCGTGTGAACTTTCAAAAATAGCCGAGACATCTAGCGGCGTCCAGCTTTATTGAATCCCCGTGTCCCGCGCGACCGGCCGAGGCCCTAAACACTACACAGCCGATATATCAAAGATCAAACAAACGCTAGTGTCTAGTCTGACGTCGCCACTCGCTTGAGGATTCCTGTAGAGGTGTATAATAGATCACGTCGTGGCATACGACTATAGCAACAAAGACGACGTATCTTGAAAACACGCGCGTTTAACGTGTTACGCAGCCAGTTTCTAGCCAATCCCGTCTGTTGCCACATCGTACCAACTGGTTCGATGTGGCAAACTCGGCCCACTTTCAACTCGCCATATTGTCATGTTGACCACCTCCATCTATTTTACATTTGTCTGTTCAGTAGGCCTTACATTAAATAAATGGGGCGACTTGGTATGGACATACTTGGTTTGAAACGACTGGCTATGGAACGACTTGGTATGGAAACACTTGGTATTCTGTGACGTGTTTTAACAAGACTTGGTATACTTCGACTTGATATAGAACGACTTTGTATGCAACTACTTGGTGTAGAACGATTTGGTAAAAAATACTTTGTATACAACGACTTTGTATATAGAACAACTGTGCATATACCGGCTTGGTATGCAACGATGTTTACGAAATATCCTAGATGTGAAGGGTTTTAGTGGTTTTTAGGGTAAATCAATGTCTTCGCAACGTAAAACGTAACTTAGCAATTGCGGAAACCACGTTCGCACGGCAACTACTTTGGGAAACCGGCCTCTGCGTCATGTACTGTCACGTACGAATTACCACGACATGGGACGATTTGGTGGGAGAGGAGATTTCGTAAGGTCAGAGCAACCCCGTGTGATACCTGTCACGAGACTTTAGCCGCGTTCAGAGAGAACCTTTTTATGGAATAAAGAACCTCTCAGCACATTAGTGATTGCATTACTGGCGTAATTTGATATGACGCTAGACGTCACTGGTGAGAAAATGGGGCGAAGAATTGGAAAAAGAAATCTATGAGAACTGTTTTAACGTCGATAAATGAGAGTTGTGCATGGCATTAGATGATCGAAGGGCTGCCAACGGAAGTATTATTTTTGTTTTATTTAAAAATGATTACTTATGTCAAAGTGCCCCTTGCAAATTGAATGCCGCGTCAATTTCGACAAGTAAAAAGACAACATTTATGAAACTAACATCGCACAAGTAAAAAGCATTCTTTTCTTTTCAGGCGATACTATTCTACACGTGTCGGTCTTTAGACTATAGGTTAAGAATGCAATCTTTAACTAATCTCTTTTTGTCTACAAAAGATTCGCAACGACACCCTTTCGGTTCATATTACGTCTACATAATGATTTGCTTTTACTGCGTTTTGCCACTGGCGAGATCAAATGTACTTCGTCGTCATATATATGTTAAAATTATATAGGTATAGTTTCTTCAAGACGTTGTCTCAGCTGCATCGCATTATTTTCATCCAAATAACGTACAAGATCCCTCCATCCATCCCAAACAAATCACGCACAAAGTCGTAGCTACTCGCGCCGTTTATCAAAATCATATTTCTTGGAAGCGTATCTGGTTAGTTCTCCCAGTATGAAATCTCGGTGACATGACGGGGAATGGAGGAGTCGGACTGTCCCGGAATCTGTGGACACGCACATGTTGCGGGTTCGCGCATTATCTCGACAACACAGACGTACGAAGGACAATCGTCATCGATGATTCCATCTCCGTCCGCCCGGATACTTCAGTTGTCCGTCGTTAATCGGACACAGCACGCGGGTCATCTGTCAAGTTGTTGGGAAGGCGTCCGCTTGGTGGGTCAGTGGGACACGGTGGACACGTGACTTCGGCTAATGTCCACCGTGTCCCATTATTTGCGTAATTTACAATTATGCAAATAATCGAAGTTCCGTCATAAGCGACCCGGGATCGTACGGCGGGCGTTGCGGGGATGTTGCCAACAGCGCATGGCGCACGAGACGGTCGTCACTCATCCTGATGATATGACCAAGCCACCTCCATATTTGTGTCTTAAGGGTTTCTGTATTCACCACATCAACGTGAATCTGCCTACCGTGGTATTTGTGCGACGTTACACGTCAGCAAGACTTGCTCCAGCGTTTTGCGTGTTTCACCAAGCAATCCGACGCCTCGTGCCTTTCACCGATTGTACACGGCAGCTTCCCAAAGAAGACACAATTCAGAAGTATGTTCTCCATTCCCCAGCCCTGAGTATTCTTCAATGGCACAAACTGCTGATGAGCCCGGCCTGTTCTACTAACTTATCGCGAAAATTTCGTCGAACGAATGCATAGTATCGTTACGAAACATCGCATGTGGAAAGTCCTCGTCTAAATATCTCTGCTCTATCCATTCTTGAGCGACCTAGAGAAGCCAGTGTTACTCCCGGCCTCGGCGTAACGGAACAGACGGATCATCGCGGGGTCGGGCACGGGGGACACCTCTAGACAAACCTCGCACCTCTTCCGGGCGCAGCGCCATGATTGTTATTAAACCAAGGAACGAGTGTGATTACTCAAATGCCAGCGCGTCCAGGCCCGCACCAAATACCCACGGCTGTGACAAGTTAACATTATTTCGTTTGCAGCCGATAGATTCGTCACTAGATGTGAGAATTCGTTACGGTCCCGTATCTTTTTTTTATTCGACTGTGTCGTTTTGTGTCGTCAGCGCGGGTTTGTGTTTCATGATACGCAGATTCACGAAAAACTGGCTTTAAAATCATCCGAAACTATAAATACCTTACGTAAAAAACTAAAGGCTTATTTATTTGAAATTGCATTCCCACCCTAACCTTCGGCGGTCCCTTGCTTTAATGACGACTCTTGCTTGTCCCTGTTAATGATTTTGCCCAATGCTTCTTGTATCTTGTGCCTGTGAGCTCAGATTCCTGGGGATTTAGGTGCTATAGAAATTTATCATTACTATTATTATTACGTAACTTGGAACGATAGTAGAAACATCCATAATAGCCAGGAAGTCACGGATGTATACCTTGCTTTTCTGATATAAAGCTCATGTTTTAATTGATTCTGAATGATTGTTAGGCGCTGAGACCAAATCTGATGGCAGTCAGACGATACACTTTGACCATTTTTGTAATAGAAAAATTAAAAAATTCAATAAAACACGAAATGCCCCCTTTGAACATGTTGCCACCGAGCCACGTACAAGCCGTCAAGCAACATAAACATTTATTAAATTAGCCATGATGGCTAATTTAATAAATGTTTATGTTGCTTGACGTTAGTTATATATGTCAAATGGCACATATGAAAATAATATTAAGTTCTGGATTAGCTTAAACACAATAATGTGTCTGGTTTAATCAGTTTCATGAGTTATTGATGCACGGGCGCTCGTGCATTAAATGTAGCCAGCTTAGACTGGGAGCAGTCACTTGTACTGAGTCTGGCGTTCTGCAACAGTTTCTCAGGTTATCTTGAATTTCTCCCTTTTCCATTTGACATATTTTGCTAAGCTTTTAATGCAGTCATGTGTGGACGTTTATGAGTTCTAAACTGTTTTATTAAATTAAGTCAAGGTTGTGTTGAGGTCGATATTCAGAGGGGTGTCGGCTTTCTGTTGATTTTTATTTGGTATGTTATTTTGAATAATATTAAGTTAGTTCTGTTTGCTCAAAAGTACAAAGTGATATCTTTTGTTTGAATAAATGTTGTCACTCGCAGTAGTGTGCAGCTAGGGCGAAACAACTGTATTGCCATCAATACTATATGCTATATATAAGCTATATGCACTCCGGATTTTTGACTGAACCGATTTGTGCAGTAAACAGTGCCCTAGAATTTAGAAGTGGCACACAAACACTTTTTTACAACATGCTCACTGTGTTGAGTTTGGCTGCAGCCGGATTTGGAATAAGAAGGTAACATACTGTTACAATGCATGAACAAAACAACTATATATTGCAAAACAAGGTTCGGTCCGGTTAAATATAGCATCCCGATCTGAAAATGTCTGTAGAGCTCCGGACTCCAATAACTGCTCCCTGTCTTCAGCGTCACGCAGCGCGTGTATTTTTTTCATTTTTAAAGGGATGTCAGTTTATTGTGTTCTGTGCTCTCAGAAGTGCACGGATATGTCTGCGTTGGGAATGTATTTTGTCGTTCGTAGTTGTGTGCAGCTAGGGTAAAACAACTGTGTTTCCAAAAAAGCTATTTTCCCTTCGTATTTTCGACTGTGCCAATGACCTCCTAGCGATGACCTTCAGTTGTGGAGCTTTAGTTATTTGTACTTTATTAAAATACATATTTGTACTTCATTAAAATACATATTAAAACATGCAAATGTTAACTAAATGCTCAAGTTTTCATGCATTGCTGCATACATATTTGAAATCAGCAGGCAAAATACTGCTGGAATGCAGTAAGAAAACTACTGTATATATTACAAACAAGGTTCGAACCACTACAGACATTTGACGAAACCAGCACGTCACTGTTTGCTTACATCACAATCAACATTATGCGCATAAACTCTATCAAGTTTTGCCTTTCCAATAATATTTACACAGGGCCTATTTGAGCACTTCCTGTCTCCTATGTCGGAATGACATATGCCACATCAATGAATATATCCAGCATGTTAAGTCCTTGCACGTACGCAAGCACGCACACACACGCGCACACGCACACACACACGCACACGCACACGCACACATACACACATAGTGGTGGATATGTGTGTATAAATATGTTTCGTGCAACATTGCACAGTGGCTGAATGCTTACCATATATATGTCCGAGTTGGTATTCGATTGAAAAGGTATATCAGGGAGTGAGTGTAAGACGCAAGAGAAGTTACCTTTGCCTTCACTGTACTTCCAATTACCTCAATGATCAATTGCGTTTATATCCTCTAAGCGCGCACATTGTAATGCACGTGCGCCCACGCATAGGAGTAATCTCGGGGCTACTCTACACAAAACGACAAAAGGTTGCATTTAATATCAATGCGCTACTCATCTTTTTTCGTGCGTAAATTAAATTATATAGAGATCACAGCAATTGATATTCACAACGCCGCCAGCATAACGTCGATACAGATCGTATCTCACGAGCACGTCATTGGAATACATTCTATAGGGAAAATGAGAGTTGTGTGATAGAAATGTTGCACGACGCTATCGTCGTAGATACAACCGTTAGCCGCACGTGAAGTGGACTGACCGACGGACATCTTGGAACAGATTTTCAAACTACTTCTGGTTTCCGCATAGACGAATGAAATGCCAGTGATTTCGAGACAAAATATCCTTTCTAAGAGTTTATGCAGCCGGATAAACAATTATTATGAAGAGGGGAGTGGACACATGAAGTATATGAAGACTGCAACAGTTATGTTGGTCACCGAGGGAAGTATTTCAGCTGATAGAGACACAATCTTTTTGGTCTGGACACAATTAACTGGGATATCACACATGTTGATGACAATCTACAGCACAATATTGACACGACATGCAAAAGCTTGTGCCACTGTGATAAAATCCAAATCGTTATTTTGCGTACAACACAAATCACCGATAATACTCTGTCCTCGTTCGCGGTAGGTCCATTTACCCTAAGGGTCCATTTACCACGGCGTCGTACATGGATCCCTGTTTAAAATGAAACTGTTTATGTTTGAGTGATTTGGAAATCATAGACATTGTTTACTGATGTATAGATCTTAAAAATGTATTATTCTGAAAAGCTAAAGTGTACCATAAAATTGCCAAAACAATATTAATAACCATAAAGAAGACACTGAAATGGACATTGTTGATTTATACCAGTAAGGTTTGGACATATTTTTGCATAGGTTTTTGTTTGTTATAGCAGGCACACCAGTGAACCACTTCTAAACCACTCAACACATTATAAAACAATTTTTTACAGGGGGTCCATTTTCCGCGGCATTGTAAATGGACCCCTGGTCCATATACGACTGGTGGTCCATTTACTATATCACAACAGCGCAGGCAGCGTAGACGCATCCGAGGAGGCAACATGCCCCGTATCGATCCACGACGCCTTGGCGCGGGGACGGAGCGGAATGTTAACAGACTTGGCCCCGTCGTCACACCTCCGCCAAGGACTGCGCAACGACCGGAGCAGCTGTGACCACTAGTAGTGACTACCGCAGACTAACTCTCACTCGTACCGACCGTTGTTCTGTCCGCATCAATCGTCTATGATTTGGCACCCAACACGTTTTTTCATTTTTCATATAGTACCATTATCGCAACATCGGCGTCATCATAATCATCATCACCAATATCATCAACATCTTCATCGGCGTCATTGTTGTCGTCGTCTCTGTCATCATTATCATAATAATCTTCGTCGTCATCATCATCTTCTTCGTAATCGTCGTCAGCGTCGGCGTAGGCGGCATCGTCATCATGATCAGCATCATCGTCGTCGTCGTCGTCATTACTACCATCATCGTTATCATCATCATCATTATCATGACAATAATAATAATCAACATCATTACCATCATCGTCGTCATCATTGTTCTTGTTGGGTGTGTTAATAACTCTGTTTAACCCAGTACGTCTCTGTCGAGCTGTCATTCGCTTTCCTCGTCCTTTCCGTTCAAACAAATGACACGTAAATGTCATGTTTCAGTGAATAACCAGGATGCTGTCTCTACTATATGGACATTTCCCTTTTGCGCTACCCAATGTGTCCATTTGCGAAACCCGCAATTATTTGATATCCACCAACATCGCTTGCCGAAGTGTTCAGTAATCACACATGTATCAAGATGTCATCAAGATATAGGAGCCTGCTTGCTTCGGCGTTTCCAATTAAGCTTATTTCCACATACATCGTCCTCAGTGCTGTATAAAAAGTAACTATAAATTACTAATGAATATATGCAATAGAAGAGTATAATTGCGATTTGTCACGTCGACTACAATCAATCGTGCCGTGTTCGATTACTCCGAAGTCAGACGCTTTGGAATTTGGTATTACAGTCATCACTCACTTTGGTCCATAACCTTGTGTGACCTTCATGCCCCTTCTGTAATTGATAGGGCGCATCACGAATCACGTTCGCTGATATTCAGTTGTGTACTTTGTGAATAGTTTAAGTAGGCCCAACATACGCCGTCTAATTCATAAAAGAGGTCGTATTTTTGTAAATATCTTCTTGATAATTATTACTTTGGTCGTTAGATTGGGACACAGTGAATGGCATTATCACATACAGTATCATTATAAATCCGACCCTTTTGTTGTATTTTAGCTGCATTTTGAGCAGATAGGTTAACACCAATTTAATAATATTACGTATAATGATTTACTGAAAACCAAATAACACATTTGCACATAATATTAGCTAGCATGTCGTAGATAGTTTTAATTATTTCTCAGCTCGACAATACTTTAGCTACACACATACTCTAGCTGTATTGGAAGAAGATTATTCTAAAACAACACAGCAGACATCTGAATTGGAGGACTTTTGCCATCTCCGAGCAATAGCGGATTTTGTATCAACAGCTCTTTCTGCTTGCCTGATTGAAGATGTCACATGTCGTTAACGATATTCTACGAGATTCATAAATCGCAAGATTCCGTCAACTGCGTCCGTGCGCCTATCGATACCGCGCCTGATCAATAACAACGTGTGGGTGCAGTGTACAGCAGCCTTCTGTTTTTACCAATATTCCCATTACCAGAAATGCATCGACCGTTTCCTGTAAATATCTCGTTGTTAAACATGTATGACGTGTGTAATGATGATTTCATCGCTCGGATGTCGTTAGAGTGTTGATTTTACTTGGCACGAACCTATTGACTTTAAGCACGTTAATAGAATGTGGTATATTCAAAGGATTCTCGCTACAAGTGATTTGTTAGGACGGATATCCATTGTTCAGGTCTGAACGTTCCTTATACACCAGGGAACCAAAAGGACAATCCATCATTAAACATAATCCGTTATTAAATTTAAGATCTTTCGAAATTCAAAAATCTGGTAACGCATAACCGAGGACACTTCTCACTTTTCCCCGCCTTCTCCCTGTGGACACTATCACCAGCGAAATTGTCCCAGTAGCGCGTCGTGATTTTGACAATTTTCAGTACACAACTGACAGGATTACTCTAAAGGAACGAAGTCGAGGTTAAATAGCAAAATCAGGCCCATGAGCTCATGAGAATGTTAGTGACACGGGTCCTTGTCCGTCTAGCGTGAGGCCATTCCATAGTTTGCTATTGGTGGCTAGCCTAATGTTGTCGAACACGTTTATCGATGTTTGGCCAGATATTCTTGTACACATGTAGTGTTGTCTGGCCTAATGCTATTGAACACGTGTACCGTGGTCTGGCCTAATGGTCTTGTACACATGTAATGTTGTCTGGCCTAATTAATTCTTCTACGACTATTGACTTTATCAACACCTATGCGCCGACTCGGCCGCCCACCAGCTGGCGAGGTGAGCGTTGTGATATCGCAAACAAAAACAGACACCTTTCAGTCAATCGCAGGCCTAAAAAGCAACAACAGAGACAATGCAGTTATTCGTTTTGTTACGTGTTGTGGGATGTAGTTGCGGCCTCTCTCAGTAAGTAGCCATATCTCAGCCGTTAAAAGGCCGAGGTTGCTCATATGAGACCCAACTACATCGTCTAATCAGTACCGAGGGTGAAATATCCGCGTCCCACGTATACATTCTGTGCTAGCTTTAATTTGGATGAAATAACGCTTTTGACTCTCATTATCTCAGGAGATTTCAGCAATACATAAATTCATAACTAGCTTTGCAAATCGGAGCAAAACAGTCCACTTAGAATGAGTTGAGGTAACGTATTTACCACGCGTAAAAGACGCTATGTTTGGCACATCGAAAAGTGTAATGCACTTATGATATTTACACACAACATTGAATGATATACACTGTATTTCGACGAACTATAACTCGGAAGTGTTTTTCACGTCTGCAAGCTGCAGTAGTTGCCAAAATGTTGAATTTGGTAGAGATTATATGTACTCCAACGCTGTCATTTCCTGTTATTTTAGCGTCTGCACATAAATCACATCATGTTTCGTGTAGGTTTCCGTAGCAGCGTGCGGTGTTGGAAATAAACTGCCCATGAATATATATTCTTCTTATGTGCATAATAACATTGAAATAATAATCATGCAAAATGGTTGTCCGTGCAACAACTTCACAATATGTATACTTGTCCAAAAACAGTGAAGCACAAACCCAAACCTTTAATATGACAACTATATACTCCTCCGAAATATTTTTTTTTTAAATTCTACAGTACAAGTCAGATAAATAGTATGATCCTGCTACAGCGATTCCAGTTGTTTCGGTCTATGTTCTGAATAGGGTGGTCTGTGGCATTACTCGGTGAAGCCAACATCGCTATCGTCACCTGGTTGTGACACACGTCTTCCCATAATTCAACACAAGGTGTCGTATTAACAGAAACGCAAGACATAGAAGTAACCCGCTTTCGTTACTCGTATGTGTTACGGTGAAATTCCGCGAACAGCGATCTGATCATCTTAAACACTTCTTGCTCACGACTTCAGCGATCTTGCGACTTTCAGTGCTCCTTGGCAACGTCGGCATTATGATGCATGTGGCCTAACTATTTCCGTCTTTTCTTTTTATTCTCCGTTGCCACATAAAATGACCATAAAGACTAATGTAGTATTGGATTATTTCTTTGTCTCCAGCAAGGTTATTCTGTCGTTCATGCTTAGTCTCGGCCCCCCGCAAACTCCCTCTCAGATTCCCCCGAAAAATCTGTCATTGTACAAAGTCACGTTTGTTTATACGCCAACTCTACTACAAAAATCTTCTTGTGCCATTCACCATAAAAACCGTGTTCCGAGTGTGCTTCCTCCGTTACCAGATGATGTCGTTTTATACACCTCTCACACACGATGTCTGCGCTCTTCCGCGTACTCGACCTCACACTCATAACGCCTTTGTTCTTCTACGTACTAACATCACCTCCTCCATCTTCCCAAGGCAGTGGAACCTCCCGGGTGTCGTGGCTCGCCACGTAGTCCCAGCATGAGTCCCGTCCCGACCCAACGAAGTCTTGAGGCAGCGACGGCGCCGTCTCCAGAGCACTCAGCGTCATTATTATTACTGTTATGTGGTTTTAATTGTATCATCGCAATCCCCGCCAGCCTTTTTATTATTTGTATTCACAAACACCCGACAACTGAATTATTTATACCGTTATTATTAAACGAATGAGTTTTACGTTATATAACAGCAAACCAAGCACGAACGACATGTTCCTTTATTCAAACGATTGAGGGAATATTGTTAAGTGTTTGGTTAATCATGCATATCTCTCTTACAACTTAATTTGGTAAATATCTTCATGTCATGCAACACACAGTAGCTTGAATACTATATATATAGTACAGAGTTTTCTCTTAAGACAAGCTTAGTAGCGCCGTAAGCAGGCAGACAGACTCGTTGAGCTGGAAACATCTGGCTAAACGCCACGCTATTGGTCTTCCATAATGAAATACGGATGATGTTTGGACATAAATGCAATATATTACGCTACATCTGGATAACGGCATACCTACACACACGAGTAATACCGCACTAAAAGAAGAAGTGTACGATAAAGACAATGAAAGACAATGCCACGTAAGAGAACATTGTACCACGAGGCACGTAACATATCAGGACAATGTCTAGTAAGATAACGCTACCCTGGATGAACGTTGTACTATTTGAGCACAATGCAATGTTGGCTAAGTATGCATATAGCCGATGAGATAAAACAAGCATTACACAATTCACCATATGTAAAACCATAGAACAAAGTTAACTGCGACAATATGATATAATTATAATACGATATCCAAAAGAATAAAAACGTAAACAAGCACAAACCTCCACCATTGAAAAATATAATCAAATCATCATTTCAAAATCGTAAAATAAGGACGCTGCAACAAAACGAACAACTTCAGATACGATCGTATATTATAATTATTGTTACTCACCTTTGAAGAGGCCCACAAATACGAGAATTGCAAGGTAAAGTCCAAGAGAAATCGTGCTGAGCAAGCGTGCCATCTTCGGAAGCTGCTATCTGTGTGCCGTACGTGGGACACTGCCTGAGCCGTGCGCTTCGGATGACTTAAATATCGTCGCTGCCGTCGAGACTACTGAATCAACGGAACCTTCCGTCGGCGGTAGTAGCGTTAGCGATGCGCCAGATTTTACGCAGATTTGATTGGCGCTGCAGTACCGGCGTGTTACCGTGGCGGGCGATGTTTGCGCGAATCGTATTCAAACATCGGAGGTTGTTTTGAATAGAATCGAGGGGAGAGCGCATGGATGTATGCATAGGCTAACGTAACAGGCGCACGGATACGCCAATTGGGAAGAAGGCGTGGGGATAAATAGATGTAAATTGATGTTCCGCTAGGAAGTACTTATAGTCAATACGAGGTTGTCCGGACGGACACGTAAACAGGCACTAATCACTGCGCAACAGAGTCTACGGACTTCAGTTTGATGAATACTTAGGACTGCTTGATACGATGCGCTACAGCATGCAGCGTATCACCAAGGAAAATGTGTGTTGACAAAAACGACGATTCCAGTAGGTTAAACTGCCTGTACATTTAAACTTTCTGCTCGTCTCATTTTAGTGCAACGTTTTTTATGTTGTTTTGCTGAAATGTTCGGACAAATTATTAATTAATGTTTGACTGCCCTGGATGGAACCACTATTGGAAACTTTGAGTAAAAATGTGGCCCACTTGCTGTTGGCATTCGATGAAAAGTTGCAAAATGCGGTCAAGCTTTACATCAGCACTAATGGTTAACCCTACGTCCTTTTCTTTTACAGTAGTACTTAAGTGCAGAACCACCCAGTGTATATTGTACATCTTCGTTTCCATGTCCTGTGTGGAGGCATTTACATTTCCCAAAATTGAACAACATTTGCCATTTTTTCAGACCATTTGATCAACCTGTCAAGATCATCTAGTAAATCCTGTCTATCTTCATCACGTTTAATCCTTCTAAACAATGTTGTATCATCCGAAAATTTCAACACCTTGCTTGTTATATCATCGTCCAAATCGTTGATATATATTATGAATAATATAGGTCCCAGTACTGATTCCTGTGAGACCCCAATCAAAACTGGTTTCCAGTTTGAAGCCTCCCCACCAACTACTACCCGTTGTCTTCTGTCAATTAGCCATTTTTCTATCCAGTTAATTAAACCCTATGCCATGGCCCTTTTCAAAGCAGTATTCCTTGATGTGGCACTTTGTCGAAAGCTTTCTGAAAATCTAAGTAGATGATATCTACTGGTGATCCCTCGTCTACCCACTTAGTGATATCTTCCAAAAACATAACATATTTGTTAAGCATGACCTCGCTTTTAGAAAACCATGTTGAGATGGGTTTAACAAGTTCTGTTTAACAGGAAAATCCACCATGTGATCTTTAATTAGTTTTTCTAATAATTTGCAAATCACTGACGTTAAACTCAATGGTCTGTAGTTCTCTGATTTGTTTCTGGAACCTTTTTAAAATAATGGTATAATGTTTGCTTCTTTCCATTCTAAAGAAACCATCCCCTCTTCTAACGACAAGTTGAAAACTGTTGCAAGCGGTATGCTAATTTGTTCTACAATTTCCAGTAGTAGTTTGGGAGGAATCCCATCCACTCCAGGTGATGTATTATCCTTCATAGCCCAAATTTTCTTAGCTACCATTTTCGGGGGTACAATTAACTGTCCTAAATAGTCTGATTCTGCCCCCTTGAACGTAGCCTCTGGTACTGGCAGTGAACTAATATCTTCCCTAGTAAACACTGAACTAAAAAACTAATTCCGGGCTTCCGCCATTAAGAATCCCTCTAATATTCGAGCACTATCTTCTAGAAGACCGACCTTATCCTGAACTTTCTGTTTGCTCCGAACAAAATGCATAACAACTCTTGCTGTCTTGTTTTATAAGCTAATTTTTGTTCGTAGCTTCTCTTCGAAGTTCAGTTGTAGCTTGGTTTAGTGCTTCTTTATAAAATTTTATATAGTAGTCTTCGTCACTTCCACTACGTCTATATGATTTCCAAATCGTTTGTTTATACTTAACTAACTTTCTGGACTGTTTCTCTTTTTTCAACGGAACACATTTATCGACGATGTACTCTATTTCACTCTTTAAGGTATTGCAGTATTCTGTTGCTGACTTATTATTTAGTGTGTTTTTTCAGTTTATCTTTGATAAATATTTCCTCATTTCCTTACATCTTCCTTTGTGAAACTTTCTCCTGAACTGCTTTTTATTATTTCTTTCTGATTTTTCGTTGATGGCAAAATGTATCTGGTTGTGATCACTACTTCCCAGTGGCTCACATAATTTGACATTGTCAACTAACTCATTCTGTGATGTTGAGAAAGGAAACTGTCTTGTACTAAAACTAAAAACTTTTGGTCTTCACTCCCCGAACTATGTAGAGATTTCCATTCTATATATGACCATGGTTAAAATCTCCCATAATAATACAGTCCCATTTGCTAACTTCCCTTATAACTTTTTGTACTTTTTCATTCTCTACTACACTTATGTCTGGACTTCGATAAACTAACCCCACCGTTAACGTTGAGTTTCATGTAACTAGGTTACTCCAAACAGCTTCTTCGGAATCTGCTTCTCTTTCTAATTTTATTTCATAAGCCTGGATAGATTCTTTAACATATAAAATAACTCCACCTCCCCTTCTTCCTATTCTATCTTTCCTTAACATTGCATAGCCTGTTAGTCCCAATTCGGCATCTGATATATCAGTGGTGGCCCATGATTCGGTTATACCTATTATGTGAAGGTCAATATCTTCTACCATTTTGTTTAGTTCACTTGTTTTGTTTACTATGGTTTTTGCATTTAAACAAACGCATTTATATCCTTATTCAGAACAGTTTTCCAGGCTATTCTTTGCTTATTTATTAATGCTGTCTTTATCTATGCCTCCAGATTCAGGCTTCTCTGTGAATCTCCCTGCGAATCTAATTTAAATAGATGCAGCCTGTCCCACTGTCAACATATTGCAATGTGAAAACTGCTGCCCCCCTTCCACTTAGATGGAGGCCATCTCTCATGTACATATCTTCCCTCCCAACAAAGTATCCCATAGATCTACGAAACCCCCACCCCCTTTTCTTTACAAATCTGCTTAACTAGTGCGTTGATTGCCGTCCTCTTCCAGTTTCTATACGTTGGCCCCATTCCTCCCATTACTGGTAAACTTCCTGAGAGAATAATCTGTTCAACTCTTGTCTTCTTTAACTTCCTCACTAACTGTCTGTACTTCTGTACTATCCCAGATGTCCCCCCTGTCAGCATTATTTGTTCCTACATGTACTACTATAGACCCTTGCCATGCCCCAATACATTCTCTACCCTCTCAGTCACATGTTCTATCCTAGCCCCCGGCAAACAAACAACGACGTCCTCCCGTTCGCTTAGTGTCTTATCTGTCTTTCTCAGAATAAACACCCTCTCTTTTCTCAATGCCCACTTAATCGCTGCCTCCTTCTCCGGTTTGCATCTTCAGTCACATATACACTCACTTCCTTTCTTCCCATCATCTTTCCTCCCATTGCATTGCCCTTTTTCCTCTCCAGTCCCCTCTTCTCTCCTACCTTTTTCGCTACGGTCATTTTCTCCCCTGTCACCTTCACGCCAGTCACATTTCCTGCTGTCGATCCTCCAATTTCTTCCCCTCCGATCACCTTCCCTTCTCTCAGTCCCCTTTCCTCGGTCTTCTTGCCACTACTCTGCTCCTTCAGTCTTACAATATTCCCAACTCTCCCTGTCGTCTCTCTCCATTCCACCTGTCTCCTTGCTGATTCTCATCGCCATCCCCTTCACTATATCAACCAACCTAGCTACCCGCTTCTCCAGACATTCCACCTTCCAACACCCCACGCACTGAAAGGTGAATCCCTCTTCCTTGGTCTCTGCCCATGATTTCCCACAGCCGGATAGGGCAAAATCCACCAAACTGTGGCAGTCGTCGCACACCAAATGTCCCTTTGCCTTGACTTGCCACTTGCAAGGCGCCATACCAGAATTTATTTAATAATACTAATATAATTAGCTATTTAAAATAATTTAGTAAACTGTGTTTACACTATTTGCTGTCTATGTAGTCTTTAAAAGAAGACTGTTTACTATGCACAAATGTTGCACTTTACGTAATATTGCCTTGTGTATTTCGGTTACAGTTTTTGGTTATAGTCACAGCTGACAGTCTATCCTATCAGACATGCTAACGTTTCTGGTAGTGACCTAATTTAAATACAGTCAATTACTTTACGCTAGATTGTCTTATTTATTTAGGTTATATCGCGCCCTAGCGAATACGTTGGACACTAGCTACATAAACTTAGTTCACCCGCTTAATTTTAACAACAAAGCTACCTAATCAAAATGTCTTGCTTACACAACTATTATCTTATGTAAGTAATTTTATGTTTTCGACTTTATGACCTATATATTCTACCACATAATGAGGTTTGTTAAATCTTGTTTACAAACTTATCGTAGGTTAACTTACCCTATTATCACTCACTAGACTAAAGTGTTCTTAAATACTTTATCTAACTAACTTTAAGAACAACTGCTACTCAATATATGTTTACTGCTACTTTATGAATGATATTAAGACAATAATAATACTTTTGAATAAATCATTCCACTTGTTTATAAATTTGTATGCACCACCAATTTCTACGATCTATCTCCGCCAAAATAGCCTCGATCCTCGACATTGTAATTTCTATTCGGATGCAACCGGGAGGTTGGACAAAACTGGAAGAAGTTGTTTGCCGCATTCAGCACTCTTCTTCACAAGAGGGGTGAAAGGAAGTTTTCCATTATCGTGGCCTTGCGGATTCCTAGGAAAAGGAATTCCAAATCATAAATTATCGGTGGAGATGGCATGAGGCCTTGGAGGCGGATGATTCCCAAAATGTTGAATATAAATGATTTATGCTGCTATATTCGAAGAGTGCTAGTGTTATGATGGTGAAGTATAATTGATAGGCGTACTATCGATAATACACTATCATCACATCGATTATTGCGATGCACCAATAGTTTGGTGTATTGTTTAATGCATCCCTAATGTTTGGCATCAATTACGACTTGCTAGTTCGTTTGTGCAACGTTTTAATTGAAGTGTTGGCAAAATCATCAGACAAGCAATTATCGTATTTAACTTATATCTCCAGAATCAATTCAAATGATTTTCAAACGTGGAATATTCACGTGAATGCGCCATATTATAGTGCAAGTGTTTCTGTATTGATTTTGTCGACTGTCTCAACACCGACAAATTCAGTGGGTTAAATGCTACATGTCGCCTTGGAAATTGGCATAGGCAAGTTAACAGATGCAACGACAACAGTCAATATTTTGACCATTTAAATACATTTAGCTCCATCGCATTCTGTTTATTCAAACGACTGCGGATATTATTTAAACAAGTCACATATATAATTTGGACATAAATAAACCCGACTCGCACCAGGTAGAGGCCAATAGGTTGCGGTTGCAATTGGCGCATGCGTACCTCCCGCGCTGAAGAGTTCCGCTTGCAGGGAACTAGTTGTGCTTGATTTGAAATCGTGACGTAAAAATGTCTTTACGATGTTCAACACTACCCCTTCACGACTGTGAACAATCTCCAATAATTACCTCTTCGACCGCGACATGTCTCCATCATTACTCCCATCGAGGCTCCGGTGGATGTTTGTTTAGAAATGTGCACTCCCGGGCCGTTAACGCACCCAAAACACAATTAATCATGCTAGGCGCGTGAGTTAATGAAGTTGCTTCAAGTGTCCGTACGCATCCAAATGTTTAGGTAGGCGATTGGGACAAAGTATAACTCCAATTTACAACTCAGCCGCTCTTAATGTACGGGAATACTCGGAGAAAATGAGCCGCATTCGCTGCGAACTGTTTACTATTACTGTGGCAAAAATAGGTGTCATATTTAGACTATTATCGTCGTAAGACCTGTGAATTTCTGTATTTTTTACATCCAACGGATGACGAAGCCATTAAGATAACTTTTTAAAACTTGACAAAGATTATCACAGACGGAATGGTTACGTAATAGCAGTAATCTTACGTGCAAGAAAACAGACGAAATGCAGTGTTGCAATTTTCTTTCAAGGGGTGCCTTTAGATATAAATATCCTCGTTGAAAGTTCAAAGTGGCATTATATTAGCAGTGGACATCGGATTAGCGGTGGTGTTGGTGATATTTGAATTGAGTGCTGCTTTTGACACAATCGATCACCCAATGTTGTTGCGTCGGATCAAAAGTAGACTCGATGTGAGTGGTTTTGCATTAGCTAAAACCACTCTCTCGTGTCCTATCTGTCAGAGATTCCGATACGGTATCGGGAACAACGACGGGGCCAATGTTCACTATGTGCACCACATCGTATTGGTGATGTTATCAGCAAACGCGATCTGATCAATAATCTGAACGACGAGTGATGCGTATCTTATTTATACCAGGTTCATGGTAGTAGGTAAATGCATTAGACAAGGCTTCACTGGTGCTTGTCCAATCTTGTCGTCGTAAGCGTCAGAATGGTCTAATGCTAAGCAGTTGCAACATCGAGTTGGTGATATTTGAAACTACCGAACAGTTGACGGTATAAAATAGCATCCTGTTGCTTTTTGGTAGTTGATTGCAAGTGCTTGGTGTCTCCAGTACAAATACTACGGAATAGTATATGATTTCACTCTAACAAGATTGAAAAGGAATACGATTCCGTGGAAACAACCCAGATGTCAAGTGGACAAGTGAGTATTAGGCTTATGGGGAGACCGTTTGTGTTATCCAAGTGAAACCTGTCCTTCTGAGATATTTGTCAATTTTATTATGAAACATTCACGATGATAGCATTTATTAAATCAGTAGACAATGTGTTCGCTCATTAATAGTCCTGTCTTTATATATATACAGTTATATATATGTATACCTATATACATATAAGCACTACAATAACACGTAGAACACAACAAGGTAGATTTATAGGCCATACAACGAGAAAGAGAAAGTTAGAACTGTTAGTAACATCAGGACAGATTCAGGTGAAAAATCACAGGGGACTTCAGAGAATAACAATAACAGACAGTATGTCGACGTGGTTTGAAAGGAGCGTAACAGAACTGCTACAAACTACAAACAACCGAGTGGTTTGAAGGGACATGATCGCCAACGCCTGCGACAGACACGGCACTTAGAAGAAGAAGATACTCGAAGCATGACAGCGCCGACCAGAGTCAAGTGTGTACCAGCAGACTCGCAACATCAGCCGGAGTAGAAAATGTCTTACACAATATTTCACTAGAAATATGGTGCATGTACCGTGACTCTCTGAGAGTGGACGCCATTACGATATACTTCCTTGGAGATAAACTGGCAATGCAAAGGATCGTTACATGTATGATTCAATGTTGGAAAATACACTACATTAAACTCCCCGATGTCCAAATGCGTAGTGTGTAAATACTTTCAGTAACCTGCGCTTGCGGTTTACGTAAGACAACAAGCCCATAATCATGGTTTGTTGAGGGGGTGTTCGTTTTTGATATTTGGTTATATAATATATATATAAATATATATAATACACACACACACAGTATATATATATATATATATATATATATAACAAATTATACTCGACTTCACGACCAATATTGATGTGAGTGATGTCACAAATAAACGTCAAACCTACTGTTACGTATGCAAAAATAACAACAGCAATTTGAACGACATTCAACGTTCATATAAGAGGTTCTTGAATGGCACGATATGTGAAGACAGATGTTCTTGGCACATTCAGATTGATTCACTTGAAAGTGTTCAGCTGCCTCGGTGGCACATTAGCTTTCATACAGAATACTCCTTAGTTGCAGTTTCCTTGGGAAATGGTCTGCAAAATAATTCACCGTTTGACTGACATCAACAGGATCATCATAGTGGGTGTGTATCTGTGCAAGCGAGTATAGACGTTATTTGCCCATAGTAGCCCATATGAAGGTTATCAGGCGTCTTAGAGCGCTAGCACGTCTTTCGCATTTCCATGACGTTACGGGGATTGTACAGGCCAATTGCATCAACACAGGGATGATTCTCGCTGGCATTCCTTGATTGCTTTGCACAGCTGTTTGGGCAGTTCTTTGGCTCTTTGCTGCGATAGCGCTGCTCCCGTCGATGCAACTTTTCTAGTAGCACGCTCAGAGATGGCAGATCATCTTTGTACACCTTTGGAGATTGCTTCTTCAAGTTCAAGCTTCTGCTTGCGCAACACTGCTAGAACCAGGCCTAGGAGTGAAGTACTTCTCTGGGATAATGCAAAAATCCCTCCGTCCAAAAAGTGATCGTATCTGCAGGTTTCAATTATGTATATGTTTTATTGAACAACTGAAAGTAATTACTGATTGTTATGCAGCTGGTTTAGCGGGAAAACGGAGGTGGGGGTTAGGGTATAGGCGATTGTTCGAGGGAGGGGTTCGTTTTTGAAGGAGGGTTCGTAAAAAGGGGGATTTTGACTCGGAATTCGTAGGTCCTAGCTTTATTATAATCATCGAAAGAATTTACTTTAATTGCTAGATAAAGTTGCGAACATTTGAATACCCATTTACTACAGTACATTGAACCGGACATTTAACAATGTTCTTGCTGAATGAATTTTTACATTACCCGGTCAAACATCATTTAAAATTGGTCACATTAGTTAACCAAAACTACATAACAAATTTGTGTAAACTAGCTACCTAGTTATAATGTATACTAAGCAATTCAATATTCCGCGAAATAATTACGAAAACGACGATAAAAACGAAGTGAGGGGACCTGTAACTAGTAATGACAGACGTTTCTAGTTGCAGGTTAATCGCCGTCAATATGACGTCATCGGAAGACGCGCTAATAGCCGCGTCACACGGTAACTCCCTGTGTGTAGCATAATACCGGGCAGTATTCGTCGAGCAGCAATCAAGCTGTTTGACCAGCCGGAAACAGCGGAAATCAATAACATCCTCGTCCACCAAAAGGTTCTTATCTGTCCGACGCATCCAACAAACGTCGTCGGAAACGGGTTGTTGAGGAGTCTCAAAGTGTGTAGCCGTGCACTGAATGCATGTCTGGCCTTGACTGTGCCATCTCAACTACCAGGAGCGCCACAACCGCACACTCAGTATTTCAGGCACGGGATGCATTTGGCCGTAACTTACGAGATAAGGATGTGTTAGTTTCTGAAGGTGCGCTATTCTTGTTTTGCGCTGCAGTCGTTTGTTTCTGCTGGTGCACCACAAATTTGCTTCCGGTGTAGAAGTGCGTACCTGAATCTAGCACGACTAGATTGGATTAGCATTGCTACGTACACACACGCATGCACGCCCCCTTGGGTACTTGTGCATGTTTTGCCGCCTTTATTTAAATGTTTTGGCGATAATGATTCCGTGTGAACCTGACACTGATGTCATAATCACGGAGCATGCGCACTCACTTTGATTGATCCACTGAGTATGTATGGCCTACACTCTGTCTGGTTGATCCACATAGCATGTAGGACCTATAGTCTGTCTGGTCGATCCAATGATCGTGTAGGGATTAGAGCCCTACATTCTGTTTGGTTGAGCCACCGAGCATGCACGACCTGAATATGTCTGGTTGATCGGAACATGTAGGGTGTACATCCAGTTTGGTTCATTCATTGAGCATATAGGGCCTACTACATAAGAATGACCCACTGAGCATATAGGGCCTACATTCAACCTGGTTGGTCGACTTAACGTGGCGGGAGACCGACATGATCCCTGGATAACGTCGTGTGCTGACATGATCACATAACTCCATGATGGGCTGACGTGATCACATGAAAATATGGATTGTTGATAGGATCCCATGACAACATGGTGAGCTGATTGGATCCCATGACAACATGGTATGGTGACAAGATCCTATGACAATATAGTGAGATGAGAGGATCCAATAACAATATGAAGTGCTGACAAGATACGTTAATGCTATTGTCTGCATATTGTGGCAACATAGTGTATTGACGATATTTCATGGCAGAATGAATATATGACGCATATGAGTGCTATACGAAATATATCGTGTATGCACAATACATGTTTAGAATATTATTGTGGCGTTGCACTATTCTTGTTTAGTGTTCATTGGTTTTATTCTTGGAAATAAAAGATCCACGGCTGTGACCGAACTCAGTACAATGTGTCGTGTTTCTATAAGACACGTCATTGGTTTCCTCCAATCCCTTCAAGTCGAGGTTTTTTTTGCGCCATTTTTTTTTTGCGCCATTTTAACAAGTACTTAATGACATTTTAGCATTTTTGTAATGTATATGCAATGCGTACCAGTATAGTGAACTGCACCTGTGTCACAACATTGTAGCCGATTGGCCAGGCGTGACGACAACAAGAACAATGCATTGCCACAGCATGATCAGATACAATAGACTGGATCTACTGCGAATTGGAATGCAAATGCAAAGGTGGAACTGTAAAGAGGCGGAAAGTAGACACTTGAATGGTTGTATATAAAACATGGATCAAGTAGCTGTTTTACCTGAAGACAGTTAGCTGATGAGTGAAACACTAAGACATTGTATCACTGAAATTGTATATACAGCATGAAGCAAGTAGTTATTGCAATTGCATGTTTTTGATTCTATAAAAAACATGGATTAAACATTGACACTATATTTCTGAAATGTATTTGGTTGTATATCTAATCCATCTTACTTGACAAATAATAACATTTTGTAAAAAGTTGTACATTTTTATTATAACCACAACTAATACAACACAGTATACCTTTGATACAAATCACATGCAGACTTAACTTAACTGAACACTGCAGATTCTGTACAAATGACAACACAGACCATCACTTAACATGCCTAACCTGACCAAACACTGACTTCATTTGAAATCCCATTACTCAAATGGAACAACAGATGGGCAGAGACATGACAGTGCACAACATACCTTCACAACCTTATCAACTGTCAGTGTGGTCTCATCCTGCTTAAGTTTAAGAAATTCCAGTGGAATTTCCCCATCAAAAATTCTAAATTTCCTCACAACCAGACCAATAACATGTTCCACGTGAATGCGGACATTTGCAATCTTTCTGGTGTTCTCGACCTCCAAGGGATGGAGCTGTTTCTTACCCTTAGTAAAATCTGAGATAACCAGCTTCGCCTGATAAAAGGCAACATCATCACTAATGTTGAATCCCCGATCAGCCATCAGGATGTCTCCTGGCAGCAAGTTATTCAAAAGCCCTGATTTCTCCACAATGTGCTTGTCAGATGTGCGGCCACCCCAACCATCAGAAATGAATGTCACCATTCCCTGTGGAGCTATACCTATCAAATATTTCACAGTTTGGTGATGTTTATAATTTGAGTATGTTTGAACCTGATTAAGAGCACCACTCGGTTTCTCTGTGAATAGTTCAAAACAGTCAATGATCACGGCTACTTTATTCTGATAAGCAGATCGGAAACACATCGGCATTGACTTTCTAAGTTCAGAACGCTCTGGCCATCTGATAATAAAACTAAGCTTCACATACAGGACATCAAGCGTACTGTGGAAATATCTCTGGACAGTAGCAACCGAAACATTTAGCTGGTAAGCAATGTCACGGAACAAGTAGTTCATCCTAAGTTTAACGAGACACAACAACATTTGCTGATACTTTGACAGTTTTCCATTATCTATCAGATGCTCATCAGTCAGATTATAAATCACATCCAGTACATCAATTACTGGCAACCCTGTGTAGAAAGACACCTTTTCAGGTGCATCAACATACATCTCTCTATCATAAACGGAAAAGACCTGCTTACGATTTGCTTCTGAAACCCGTGCCCTGTTATCGGATTCAAGTTCAGTTATACCCTGACAAGTCAAACTTGTCTGAATGTCTTGATCACGTGTATGTCCCTGCACGTCACCTACATCAGCAATGTCACTGCCCGCTTCCACCGAATCAACAACCGAGTCATTACACAGACTTTCACCATCGCTTGGATCAGCAGCATTCTCTCGAACCACATTCAATGTTAACAACGCTGACACAGCACTCGCTTCCGCTTTCTTCCGACAACTCGGTCATGTCTCGCTGACGAACACGAAGGATTGGACGAGTTATATCCCAGTTCCAATGTCGGTAGCCATGAAGGGTTGGTGTTCAGGTGCAAATATGATTTCTCACCTGAAACAGAATAAACTATGAATTAGCAAACAAATTTGTTTTTTATTAATGCTACATCCAAGTTACATATCAACCAAACACAATATGGAAACACTCTTCAACCATTATTCACAGGCCATAGTTAACATATCTATAGACTACATTATAATACTAGGGCCAGGACTTCTAATAAAAAATTAAATGAATATTACCGATAGTATCAGCTAACTTTGGCATTGCGGTAATGTTGAAAAACAAACACATATAACTCTTGGTAAGTAAGGCAGTCTAAGACTAACTTCACTAAGGCTAACTAAGTCTAAGACCGAGTAGGCTAGCATAGCGGCATAGCCATAGGCCCAGCGTTGATATATCATAGCCATGTAACCGTGGACAAAACCAGGTCAAATTTAACTGTGTCGCTTTGAATGTAATGATATTATCAATCAATGCAATTAAGGGCACAAAGAAGTTGAAAGCGTTAAAAATATGTTAAAATACTAACCGTCAACAAAATGTTTCGAACACACCAACGTTCGGTCCCAACGTTCCTCTGTAGTGATGTCGCTTCTGTTTACGGCAGCTTTCCAGAAACGTCGTCTTTCTTCACTAAGTTTCCTCGTCTCTATTCCTTGATTGAAAAGTACTTTCGGCGTTTTATAAAACCTGACATTCTTTGTAACGCCCGGACGATTCGCACAACCAACCACTCCGCATATCGGCATCTTCGTTGTTGGGTAGCAAGATGGCGGATTTACCCATAGTGCATTGCAATGCCAAGTGCGTGACGTCACATGAAAACAAGCAATTGTTACTGGAAGCTACCTTTCAATAGATGCTTGTGTGGCACCACTACGGCCACTAGAACGCGTGAACAATCGGCGGACTCGCAGGGGGTGTAGGGCAGGGAGGTCAAAGCAAAGACCCATTCCTGTACTGATTACTCCTCGCTTCCCATCATCGGTCATCGTGAGATGTGAAACCTACACATCGAATTTGATTCGACTCGACAGTGTATGTGACATACCATCTGTATGCCAAGTGTGTTTCTGCTTGTTGAATGCCAGATCGGTGTGTGACACGAAGCAAGTGGGGAAAGCGACCGTGATATGTGACCTCATTGAGGACAATGATCTAGACATACTCGCCATCACAGAGACGTGGTTGAGTGCTGATGACTCCGTCTCTACTGCTGGTTACCAACTACGACGACGATGAGTCGAAATTATCGACAGATCAATACCACTGCGTTATGTGATGAAATCCGTTCGTTGCTACTGTCAAATCATCTGTCTGATGACATGAACCATGCTGTTGACATGTACAACGAAACCATTGCGGCTATCATTGACAAGCAAGCACCGTTAAAGAACCGCACAGTGATTGTACGACCACACACGCCGTGGTATAATGATGGCATACGATCACAAAAATGAGTTAGACGACAACTGGAAAGAACATGGAGAAAATCTGGACTGGAGTCTGACAGGCTTGCCTTAATGCCTCCAGCGCCAGCTCGTCTCTTCGTTTGTGCACCGTGCAAAACTTGAATACCACACGAATAAAATTGCTGATGCATCTGGTGACCAGAAGCAGCTGTTCAAGATTGTTGCCAAGCTCCTACACACTGATAATGGCACACCACTACCGCCATGTGACTCGTCTGACACACTGGCAATGCGATTCTCGGATTTCTTCTCAGAAAAGATCTCGAAAATTCGGTCTGAACTGAATCAGAATGTCATCATTGTAAATGCCTCTGCTGAGGATGCACCGCAGACGTGACTGCTGACTGCATTTGAGCCAGCCACTGAGGCTGAAATTGGAATGTTGTTGAAGTCATCACCATTCTTGTGAACTTGATCCCATTCCGACATGGCTTCTTAGAGACTGTGCGCACGATGTTGTACCTGTGCTCATGACAATTGTTAACCTGTCTCTGAGAACGGGGGTAATGCCTTCACACTTGAAGGAAGCGCACATCAGGCCAGTACTCAAGAAACCGAGTCTAGACAAAACTGTCTTGAATAACTACCGACCCGTGTCAAATCTACCCTATCTATCGAAGACAATAGAACGTGTCGTTGCTGCGAGATTGTCAGCTCACATGTCAGAGCACAATCTCTGTGAGCCCTATCAGTCAGCGTACAAGCCGAATCACAGAGTTGAGACGGCCCTTGTCTGTGTGCAGAATCACATCCTGCACGCAATGGACAATCAGAATGTTGTCATCATGGTTCTCCTTGATCTATCGGCTGCGTTTGACACCGTCGACCATGAAGTGATGTTGCATAGACTCTCACATGATATCGGAGTGGTCCAAGATGCACTGGACTGGTTTAAGTCATACCTGAGAGACAGAGTCCAGTCAGTCCACATTCATGGTGCTACATCGCCTGCTCGTCCACTGGTATACGGGGTACCACAAGGCTCCGTGCTGGGTCCTCAGCTTTTCTCCATCTATGTAGCACCAGTTGCTAAGCTTATTCGCAAGTACAATTTGATGTGTCATTTCTACGCGGATGATACTCACATCTACATTCCAGTGAAACCCCACCAAGAGAACATTGCTGCGGCTGTCGTCCGTATTGAAGAATATGTAGCGGAGATCAGGACGTGGATGATGACAAACTTTTAAAAGTTGAATGACTCAAAGACAGAAGTCATCGTGTTCGGCTCTGCGCAACAACTAAGAAAAATTGAGCTGCGCACACTATGCATTAGAGACTGTTTGGTCACTGTAACTCACAATGTACGGAATCTTGGTGTACAGTTCGATGCCGAGATGAAGATGGAGACGCACGTGACTGCTGTCTGTAAATCTGCAATTTTCCATCTCCGAAATATTGCAAGAATAAGACGTTATCTAACACCTGCAGCGACAGAACAAGTCATACACGCGTTTGTTACCAGCAGACTTGACGTTGGCAATGCATTACTCCACCGACTGCCTGTGAAACAACTAGAACGGTTGCAGAGAGTACAGAACTGGGCGGCCCGCCTTGTCGACGGCGCCAGGAAGTTCTGTCATGTCACACCTCTATTGATCAAGCTGCACTGGCTGCCAATAGCAGTTAGAGTAGAGTATAAGATACTTCTACTCACGCACCGAGCACTGACTGGCTGTGCACCACAGTATATCACCAAATGTTTGAACAGACGTCAGCCAACTCGATTGTTGCGCTCCAGTGAACACAATCATTTATGTGTACCACGTGCAACGCGTCGCTGGGGTGATAGATCCTTTTGCGTGGCAGCCCCAACACTATGGAACTTGCTGCCGCAAAAGCTGACTGCAACAACAATGACAAACACTGATTTTAAATAAAACCTTAAGACTTACCTGTTTCCCGAACATTCTGTACGGCGCCGTGAGCAACGATTGTTGGAACGGCGCAATATAAATGTCACGATTTGATTGTGTGAGTGTGTGAGTGTGTGAGTGTGTGAGTGTGTGAGTGTGTGAGTGTGTGAGTGTGTGAGTGTGTGAGTGTGTGAGTGTATGTGTGAATGTGTGTGTGAGTGCGTTTGAGTGCGTTTGAGTGCGTGTGAGTGCGTGTGAGTGCGTGTGAGTGCGTGTGAGTGCGTGTGAGTGCGTGTGAGTGCGTGTGAGTGCGTGTGAGTGCGTGTGAGTGCGTGTGAGTGCGTGTGAGTGCGTGTGAGTGCGTGTGAGTGTGTGTGTGTGTGTGTGTGTGTGTGTGTGTGTGTGTGTGTGTGTGTGTGTGTGTGTGTGTGTGTGTGTGTGTGTGTGTGTGTGTGTGTGCGCGCGCGCGTACGTTTTGACTCGCATCACAGACAAGGCAGTGTCAATAACAAACACGGCAAAGCACAAATGATCAACAGTACAATATGTTCTTTGGTAAATCGCTTCTTGACATTAATGCTCTAGTCCTGCAGAATTTAAAGGATTCTGATGGATAAAACCACTTACTTTCAGGCATAACATTGTTACACTGCTCCAACGACAGATTTATTTTACATGTAAGTAATTTCTAAGGTTGCACGACGATAAGGGGAATAGGCGGTGGTCACACGTAAACGCCTATTAGTGTTCGAGTTCATAAGGTCTCGAGTATAAGCTTTTGGACAGCTTTTGTACAGAAAAACACAAATAACAAATAGGGATCTCTTGCCGAATGACCACAATCTATATGCACTGAAGGACAGGTGCCGAGAGGTTCCCCACCCAGTACAATCAAATAAGAAAATACTACTGTTTGCCTCATTGTGTTTACGAGTAGCTTATTATCCTGCAAATAAATTCTTACAATTTAGTTATGCAGTATACGAGCAACGTCACTTACAAACCTACAGCATTGACACAGATTATAAGAAACCAAATATACCATGCGTTAAGTTAGCATAGCACAAGAAAGCGTTCGTTCAATGTACCTCTCGTACCAGTCGACCGTCAAGGCCCTACAATCGGCTATACAACGGCTCCTATGATGACGCACAGCAAAACTCCAAGAAGGCCTCCGTGAACAAGCTTGATCCCTGATGACGACTTGCCTGTTTTGGTGGAGAATCAACATTGCGTTAAATATAATTTTTTTTATTTCAAGTTGATGTAAGCGTTTATTTTTCGGTAGCGCCTGGTAGATTGGGGCATAAGTAACATATTTGTTCCGAGCGTACAAAGATCATCCTGCTTGGGTGATGATGGGCAACATTTTTAGCCAGAAAGGAACATCCGTCCCTATTGCCATGGACAATTATGTAATATTTATTCACATAGGCTCTAATAACACATACAAACAAAACATTATCAAAGAAAACTGTCGATATTCATGATTTCGTTACTAAATGTTAACAAGATCCTAAGACTGATGTTTACAACATCGCATAGGTGTGTGTGGGTGAGTGTGTGTGTGAGTGTGTGTGTGTGTGTGTGTGTGTGTGTGTGTGCGCGCGCGCGAATGTGTGTGATTGTACCAATGTTCTAATGCGGTGTTGCTCTGTGAACTAAACAGAAGAGAGAGAGAGAGACAGAGAGAGAGAGATATAGACAGATGGAGAGAGAGAGAAATACTGAGAGAGAGGGGGGAGAGAGAGAGAGAGAGAGAGAGAGAGAGAGAGAGAGAAGAGAGAGAGAGAGAGAGAGAGAGAGAGAGAGAGAGAGAGAGAGAGAGAGAGAGAGAGAGAGAGAGAGAGAGAGAGAGAGAGAGAGGAGAGAGAGAGAGAGAGAAGAGAGAGAGAGAGAGAGAGAGAGAGAAGAGAGAGAAGAGAGAGAGAGAGAGAGAGAGAGAGAGAGAGAGAGAGAGAGAGAGAGAGAGAGAGAGAGAGAGAGAGAGAGAGAGAGAGAGAGAGAGAGAGAAGGGGGATGCCACTACTTGTAATACATATATTTTTTCAGTTCCTTTAAAAAAAACTTTCACAAACATTAACAGGGGAAAGTATGGAAAATAGAAACATCTTATATATATACTGTACATACACATACACACATATATACCGATTTTCAGTCGGTTTAGATTTTATGTCGCCATGCTAAATTATTTATTTATTATTTGTTTAGTTATTTATACATTTTTGTATTTATTTGTCTTTTATTTACTAACTTGACTACACGTATGTACATACTTTTTAACTGTCAGCTTAGTTTTTATATTGTCAGCTAATTTATTTATACATTTATTTATTATTTATTTAGCTACATGTATACTTTTTAACTTTTTAGGTAATGTTCAGACGGTATTAATATTATGTTATCAAGTTCACTTTATGTCAATAGATGTACGACTGTCTTAACATATGTTGGCAGTTGGCCTTGGTTTAAATTTATACTAGTTTTAGCATAGTTTCATAATGTTTCTGATTGTATTTTTTGCGTGTGCATGATGGGGGGCAGGGGAGACAAGCGTGTATGTATGTTGACGCCACAACGCCAAGAATTCCGCGTACATTTTAAATGCTACTTGGTAATAAACAGTCTGAATCTGAATCTGAATATATATTATGAGGATATCGGAAAACCGAAGGACACTAAACAAATAGGATGGGTGTTGTGTAGAAAGGGCACGCTGTGTGATGGTGGCTACCTTGAATTGTATTCAATGTGCAATTGGAAGTGTAACTGTTTAAATAGGTGCAGTGATGGTGAGAAACGGGACGAAAGGGTAAACATGATATATTGATGTCTAAATTTACCCCCAAAACACATCCCATGTGGATTGTGTCGTGCAAAGATGTATATATATACATATATATATATATATTCGCCCTCTTGCTGCCATGTTTAATACATATTTTCTCTGCCCTTTAACGAACACTTAATTTTGACAGTCATTAGAAGAGGAGTGCAGATAATATTATATATGTATATGTATATATGTATGTATATATATATATATACATATATATATACATACTTACATACGTATATACATACATTACATGCGTACATACGTACATACGTACGTACGTACATACGTACATCTATTTTCATACATACATACATACGTACAGCTATTTCCATACATACATACATACATACATACATACATACATACATACATACCTACATACATACCTACATACATACATACATACATACATGCATACATATATGCATACATATATGCATACATACATACATACATAATACTATATTAAATGTTTGTAAAGAATAGTTGTGCCGTCCCAATTTGTTAATAGGTCTTGAAGACATTTCTCTTCTAACTCCCTATGGGCACCTCATAATTGGCCCAGGCATATAATAGATGCTTGTCAAATAAAACCTCATATTATGACATAAAGGTAAAGGTAAGTTCTTGCACAGCGCAGTATCCAGTCCTCGGAACTACTCAAAGCGCTTTTCACTGGCAGACCTGTTCAATCGAACACCTCGACTTCTCTGGGAAACATGGTGCTGAAATAAACATATATTTTTTTATTCGTACTAGACCATCACTCCGAATCAACGCTTACTTTCTGTCACGGTGAAATTCAGTTGAAGGACTTCGCAAAGACTCCTAGGAGGCGTCATAGGGATCGCGGTGGTGCATGCGGTAACTTTGAATAGCTGAGGTCCGAGAAAACCGTCATGGATCATGAAACTGGGACCTGCTCCCAGTACATCATTTGTCTTTGCATTCACCCATTTGTAGGTCCTCGTGGAAGGATTACTGGATGATGCAGTTACGGTTAGTTTAACTCCAGGCGAATAAGATTGCCATTCTGGATCCACAGCCAGCGACTTTGGTCCATCTGGAAAGCATCAAAACATTTAATTCCAGGTAGTTTAAAACACATGAAGACTACATCCCACAATACACTGCCTGTTGGCTCGAACAAAGCGTATATTTTTATACACATGTTTACTTATGTAATTCCTGTAAGTATCAAACAGTACAAATAGCCTCCCCGCCCAATCTAAACTACCCTAGTGTATCATCTTCTTCAAGTAGATACTTTGCTTCGCTGGCGCAAAATTTTCAGGATTTATCCGTGATCACACAAGGAGTTCGTCTCCTTTTCTTTGTTTCGAAATTACATTTTCTTCTTCTTAAACAATTCTAACAATTGTCTGAATATTGGGCGATTTAAGTAACTTGTATTTGCAACGACGGTATATAGATATATATTCTATACAAAATATCCACAGCATTGGGAACATCTGTTCAAACATTTGTTACGAACATTTCATAAAACAGGACCCGTCGAACGCACTTGGATGCTTGTGTAAAAGAACAGAATCATACGGAGCCGTTTAGAATTGACCACATGTCCCCGTCCGAAGCATGGCTATGTTCTGATACCATTGCCAGGTACATTATAGAAAGAACGTAAACTTACTGAGCTTCACAAAAGTATCATGAATGTAAAAAGGAGCGCCTTGAAGTGATACAAATACTGCCTATTTCCCTAAACAAAATAATCAATGCTCACAATAGACAGTAATCTGAGGGGATGTGTAGCTGCTCAGCAGATTGACTGTGGTTGGTATGTTGTCTGCGTAGTTGTTTAGAAATGTGCCAGGCTGGGGTTGATCGAAGTAAGTGCGACAAGAGTAAACCATCTTATCATCTGCAGATGTCAGCTGAATGACAAGTGTGTATTTCAATACGTTCCCCTTGGATTCATTGTTGGCTTGCAAAACTGTAGATGTGTTCTTCCACTCCATCACAGGAACCAAATTTCCCTTGTACTTCACCTCACAGCTGTACGCTATGTAATCACTTTCTACTGCTGCATTCTTCGTGATGTTGGTGGTACACGTGGGATCGGAGTCTGAAATTACAATTAGGCGACACATCACACAAACTATTTCGGAGGTAACTTTTACTGTCAGTATTATGGCATAAATACTACATGCGTACATAGGTACGTATGTACGTACATACATACACGTAAACACACACATGCATACATACATACATACATACATACATACGTACTTACATACGTACATACAAACATATGTATGTATATTTGTATGTATGTATGTATGTATGTATGTATGTATGTATGTATGTATGTATGTATGTATGTATGTATGTATGTATGTATGTATGTATGTATGTATGTATGTATGTATGTACACTCATACGTACATACGTACGTATGTACATACGTACATACAAACATACATACATACATACATACATACATACATGCATGCATGCATGCATGCATAAATACATAAATACATACATACATACATGCATACATGCATGCATGCATACGTACATGCATACATACATGCATACATACATACATACATACATACATACATACATACATACATATATACATACATACATGCATACATAAATACATACATACATACATACATACATACATACATACATACATACATTTACGTGCGTACGTACGTACGTACACACGTAAATACGTAAATACGACATACGTACACACGTGCACACGTACACACATACATACATACATACATACTTTGCAGAATTGTCCCATTGTTCAGGGTATTGTGCGATTTCTCTGTGGTGGAGCAATTGTGGAATTATTAGGGGGATTGGGGTGTGTGTAGAGTTGTCGGATTGCAGCAGTGCTGGAATTTCAACACTATCGAGAGGGTAAACAGCACCACACTTTCACATTCCCTTGATTATTTTATTTTTTATTCTTACATTTTATATCTTATGTTTTTTAATTATTAATGTATTATTATTTTAAAAACTTTTATTATTTTAATATGTTTATTATTTTATATCATAAATTATCATGAACATTGTTCGTCACGCAATTCGTTCATCCTACACACCGTACCACCACGATAAAATGTAACAAACAAAACAAACGAGGTATTCATCTGATTTGATTGGCAAGATAGAGGAGTGTAACCATTGGTTGCTACACGTTGTCTTGTGTAATCTATCATTGTTCTATTGAATGCAACGGCTGAATGCATTCCTTTGCCAATATTGGTAAATTACGCTCCTCACTCAGACCCTTGGTAGGTAGTGCTCTCTGAACCCCCGAAGCAGTTGTCACTAGTGTACCACTAGTAATACCCACAGGCAGGGTGTAACTGTGCCTTAGTGGAATTAGAAGGAATACTCAGACCATATACACCACCATTTGACCATCAACAACATGACCAACTGAAGTAATGTCATCTAAGTTAGTGTGACAATCTCTCAAATAAAATTGAGCAAACGTTCCGCCACTCCTCTAAGAAGCTGCTTGCATCAACTGGGATAGAGTGTGATGTTGGGAGAAGGCCAGAGTAGTCGCAAGTGTCCTTAACTCTCTGGCCTGAAAATTGGAAAATGTGAGGTGAGGTATAGCCTACTCCTGAATATGGTATCTTTACCAGACACGCTGTCAGGACATGAAAAAAGTACGGAGTCATACTGAACTTGACATTAGCAGAGAATCTCACTATTGCACTTGGCAGTAGCGAGAGTAAACAAAACGACTGTCTTCTTAGTAAGATATGCCAAAGATGCAGTAGTGATAGGTTCGTAAGGAAGCTTCATAAGATGCTTCAAAACGACAGCAAGATCTCACCTAGGAATAGGTCATTATCATCTGACATAATTATTAATGCCTCTAGATCTCATAACTTGAGAAATACAAGATGTATGGCCTTGATAGTGGATACATCATCTCAGTGTTACATATATTCCCGTGGACACTTCCTGAGAAAACCCTCTCTGAGAGTTGAATCCTGAGATAATCTCCAAACGTAAAGACATATAATCTGAGGATTTGGGTGGAAGTGATGAGAGAATGTTTGCTTGAGTAACCTTTTTACAGGCAGAAGCTTTATTGGAAAGTCTACGGCTAGGTTTGTGAGATCTGTGAAGCACTTGGTTTGGCCAGACGTTGGGCAAATTCCTCAGCATGTTGTTTTAAAATCTGCCTGTATTGCGATATCCTATGTCAGATGGTGTCCTTCCAGAACTCGTCTAGTTCGACTCTCCACCGTCTCGCCGGTCTTCGTTTTCCATTTCATCTATATTGTTGCCTTGAATGAAGACGCTCGCCGTCAGCAAACATAATGGTAGAAGTCGTGTCAGATAAAGTAGATAAATCATTTTTATACTTAAGAAAGAATAAAGGTCCTAGAATTGAACCCTGCGGAACACCACGTTTTATGTTTTAAGGGAAGGTTTTGTTCCATAAAATATGACTCGTTGTTGTCTGTTACTGAAATATATAGGAATCCATTCGAGTATACTTCCTCTGCTAATGTAATAATGTTCTCAATAATATGTTAAGATTATTAAATACTCTGAAACAGTGACTGATAAAAGAGAGGGTGTTTATGGGCGACTCTAGTCAGAGAAAGACAGATAAGACACTACGTGTATCCCACCCTTTTAAGGTATGTGTCGATTTAATTTTTAAACATATTCACGCTACTAGCACCAACACAATCAGGAGATAATATGTTCCAATTATGTACAGTCCTTTGTGAGAATGAGAACTTTCTTATATCTAATCTACACTGCTCCTTTACTAATGTAACTTCATGTCCTCTGGTCCTTCTGTCTTTCTTAACTGAAAAAACCCCATATTTCTATCAATATTTTCATAACCATTCAATAATTTAAACACTTCTATCTGAACTCCTCTCAATCTCCTGGTCGTATTTCGTAACTAAGATACCTCAGTTTTTGTTTAATTTTAGTTACTCTCCTCTGCACTCTTTCTAGCATATCTATGTCCTTCCTGCGATAAGGCATTGTCATTAGAAGAGGGAGTGGTTCCTTTAGAATGGAAAGAAGCAAACATTATACCGTTATTAAAAAAAGGTTCCAGAAACAAGTCAGAGAACTACAGACCAGTGAGATTAACGTCAGGGTTTTGCAAATTGTTAGAAAGACTAATTAAAGATCATATGGTGGATTGTTAAACATAACTTGTTAAACCCATCTCAACATGGGTTTCTAAAAGCGAGGTCGTGCTTAACAAATATGTTATGTTTTTTGAAGATATCACTAAGTGGGTAAACGAGGGATCACCAGCAAATATCATCTACTTAGATTTTCAGAAAGCTTTCGACAAAGTGCCAATGGCTAATTGATAGAATACAACGGGTAGTAGTTGATGGGGAGGCTTCAAACTGGAAATCAGTTTTGAATGGGGTACCACAGGGATCAGTACTGGGACCTATAATATTCTTAATATATATAAACGATTCGGACGATGATGTAACAAGGTAGGTGATGAAATTTGTGGATGATACAATTTTTTTTAGAAAGATTAAACATGATGGAGATAGACAGCATTTACAAGATGATCTTGACAGGTTGATAAAATAGTCTGAAAAATGGCAAATATTGTTAAATTTTGGGAAATGTAAATGCTTCCACAGAGGACATGATAACGAAGATGTTCAATATACTATGGAAGGTTCTGTACTAAGTAGTACTATAAACGAAAAGGACTTAGGGTTAACCATTAGTGCTGATATGAAGGTTTCAGAGCAGTGCGGTATTGCCGCTTCAAAGGGAAATCAAATCCTTGGATTGATTAGGCGAAACATAACGTATAAACAAAAAGAGCTAATTATACCGCTGTACAAAACAGTAATTAGGCCTCGTTTAGAATATTGTATTGAAGCGTGGAGGCCATATCACAGGAAGGACATAGATATGTTAGACAGATTACAGAGGAGAGGAACTAAAATGATACGAAAACTGAGGGATCTTAGTTACGAAATACGCCGTAAAAATGTTGTTTAACAACACTAGAGACCAGAAGATTGAGAGGAGGTCAGATAGAAGTGTTTAAAATATTGAATGGTTATGAAAATATTGATAGAAATATGTTTTTTTTTCAGTTAAGAAAGGTAGAAGACCCGAGAACATGAAGTTACATTAGTAAAGGAGCAGTGTAGATTAGATATAAGAAAGTTTTCATTCTCACAAAGGATTGTACATGAATGGAACAGATTATCTCCTGATTGTGTTGGTGCTAGTAGCGTGAATATGTTTAAAAATAAAATTGACACATATTTTAAAAGGTTGGATACACGTAGATAAAACGTATTGGACTCTCAATAAGCTAAAAGGCTTCCTTGTCCACCCGCCATCAAGAGTTTTTTTTTTGGATGGCAATCTTGTTAAATCTTGTTGGTTTCAAAGGCTTTTGTTAAATCCAGAAATATCCCAATTACATGTTCTTTGTTATCGATTGTCTTACTAATGTTATCAATTACCAATGAAATAGTCTTGTCAGTGGAACACCCTTTCCTAAATTGAGAATAAGACAATATGCTATGTTTTATTATGTAATTTATTAATGTATTGTATAGTAATCTTTTGAACACCTTTGAAAATACAGGCAAACATAAATAGGCCTGTAATGATTAATTTATGATGTATCGCCATTTAAAACAACGGGAACTATATCAGCTATTTTTAGTTGATCAGGAACATATCCTTGATCCAATGATAGGTTTACAATGTAACTTAAAGGTTCAAGGAGTTTTGAGAAGGTCTGCTTGATAATAATAGGTTTTATACCATCCCATCCAGGATTTGATTTGTTTAAATTCTGAATAATACCCTTTGTCTTATGTTGTGTGGCTGATGACAGATACATTGAATTTATATACACTGCTTTGAGGTAATCATCAGGACTTGGTGATATGAGTGCTGTTTAAGCTCAGTTAAGTTTCTTCTTGTGTTCCGCATGACTGCGTTTGCCAGTTGGCATACAATATGCCGAAGTTGCGTAGATCAAACAATGCCGAGGACAACCAAGAAAATCAGTTAATTCTAAGATTAATTGCAGCACTCAACGATTTAGCAGTGCTGAAAAAAATGAAACAGGTTCTTTTTCCGGATGAACTCTCCAAAGAGATTCGTGAATTGAGACAAACGTTAAAAAACTTTCAACAGCAACTGGATGAAAAAAAACAATGAAATTGCACTGCTTGAAAATATAAATAAAATTGCACTGTTTGAAGATAAAGAGAACAATAATTAATCTACCCAACAAAAGTAGCTGTGGATGTGATGGTCTCTCCACCAAACTGTTTAAAATGCTTGAACCTGCTCTAACCAAATCTTTAACTTTATTAACAAATCAAGTATTAACCACAGGAATATTCCCCGATAAACTAAAAATTGCTAAGGTAATTCCAATTTATAACAAATGTATTCAACAACAGTATTCAATAATTATAGGCCCATATCTCTTCTACCAGCTATTTCAAAAGTACTTGAACAAATTAGTTTTGACCACTTGTTATCTTACTTAAAGTACTCTAAGCTTTTTCTTGAACATCAGTATGGATTCCGACCTAAACTTTCAACTGAATACGCGGAACTAGAATTAATCTGATATCAACATATATATGTTGTAGCCTGTGCACGTCAGTGTTTTAGTAACTTGACATATCAAATAACGTTTGTATACATTTTTTATCATTGGCGTTTATTTATTTTTATTTTTCATTACATTTTCACTTTATAATTTAGCTAATGCGGGTAATGGCTGTATTGCAAAAACGTCTGAAGTAAAAATAAGATGGGCAACGTCAGTGACAGTAAGAACGTGTGGGCGGGAGATATTACAGATTGTTTAATAATAAATGTTTGTTGCCTCGTTCTCTTGCGCTGCCATTTGATTTCGCTAACAATCGTAATGGATTTCATAATTGTAAAGATGTAGACATAGTATGCAAGGACTACTACGCAACAACGTTAACAAAGTCCATGTTTATTTCGGTCAACTATCTCGTACAAAACAAACGCACTGCTGATGGGCTTGGTGGTGAACACGAGTGGCGATTACGATCACCACGAACCCATTGGAACGCAGCATAATCACAGGCGTTGACGTGTCTTGGACGTGTCTTGGGTGACAATATGGTTGTTACACGATCCGTTATATTTTACCGGAGTGCAAGTTCGAGATTATATCAGAATTTAACAAGCACCACGCTACTTATATTCTCACCCGAAATCAAGGAATGCGAAGGAATCGTGCATTCTGACTCATGGCCACCATACCTCAGCCTCATCACTTCTGCTTTGTCCGCAACAATTTGGTTCAGGCAATGTCTCATGAATCATGCCAATCCCTCGACTCTGCCCACAGCCAGATCTGAACTGCTAAGTCCCACATTTCCTGCGACTTGGTTCCCCTTGATTTTTCAGGCAGGCAGTTGTCGACATGTTTTCGCACATTATGGCCACGTTGAAGTTGGATACTGTGTGAAGAAAAGACTGGAGATCCAGCCGTACCGCACGTAGTTATAGAACATTCATGTGTGGTAGGCATGGAGACTGGAGCCACAACACCGAAGCGGTCCAGCCTCCTCTTGCTTTCGGAACAACAAAAAGCCGGCTACAGAAGCCTGATGTTGAAGGGGCCAACTCTATTGCTCCCTTCAACGACATTTCAAGAACTGCTTGAGACAGAACTGAAAGTATTTCCGATCCTGCAGGTAGGCATACATGTGGATAGGTTCGTGTGTCAAATGAGGAAAAACTCTTTGAAGGGTATTTTGTATCACTCCTTTATAGTTTTAAGGACCCAACCAATAACACGTTTTTATTAAAAGGCTAGCCTGCTTCCTACTAGTGGAAGAGATTGGCTGGAAATCCCAGAAGTAACTCAAACATCGGAACCTTTTGCAGTAACAGACAACCGGGGGGAGACATCCTCTGAGTTGTAATGTCAGAATACGTCTTCGGATTGACCTGGAAGTTTTCTCCATATTTGCGACTTTCTAGTTGAGTCGCATAATGTCAGGATGGAAAACTGTAGACGCCCCTCCAGAATGATAAGACAAACTGGGCTATTCATTAGGATCCTGATGAGAAAGGCTATCAGTCTCCCGACCGACAATCCCAGGCTCTAATGATTGAAGACCTGTGACAGTGTGACAGTCAGAAAGGTCAATGGACGCATAGAGTGCATCACCCATAGTGACCAATGCTCTGCGAGGCACTAGGAGAGATTAACCGGTCCGTCGATTGATCTCTCTGACAAAGAGTGTGTCAGCCGTAGTGGCCAATGGTATGCGAAGCATTAGGAGAAATTGACCGGTCGGTCGACTGGTCTCTCTTTCAGAGAGTGTGTCACCTATAGAGTGAAGATCTGAGAGATATTGACCGATCAGTCGACGTGTCTCTCTGCCAATGGGTGTAATAGACCGTTTGGTTTTTTGACCGTAGGTCCTGGTAAGCCCACGTCCAAAAGACAAAACGTGGAACTTGATTCCATTGGAGTGGAGTGGAGTGAAATCAACACAATCATGAAAACGACCCTCAAGGGCACCCAGTGAACAGAGGGAAAAGGTGGTTTAACAGAGTCCAACATAATCCGTCTGTAAGAACAAAACAGAAAATAAACATTGCCATAACAGATTTCTGAATTTATTTCTCACCAAAGGTTTTTCCCAACATGAAGCAAAATTATTGAATAAGTGTATCAATAACACAGAAATACAGTAGTTCAACCAAAACCAGTTGAAAAAACCAATGCGGTCCTAGTGGGTAATATTTCAAATGAACCTCATGCACACAAACACTCGCAGGCAAAGGAACAGTTTTTGGTGGGCGCTGAATCAGCAATATTTTGGGAGTGCAGTTCAACCATGAAAGTTTTGTGAATTTGTTGACGTTTTCTATCAGAAAAATAATTTCCCCGATGAAAACTATGCGAAGCGTTCGAACAGTATTCGAGAAAATTCTATTCTGGAGAGGTTACATTAAACAAATATAAAAAACAAGAAACGAGATCACCATTACGTGCAAGGGTGTAACTATATGGATTGTACTGATAAAAACGATATGGCGAGGCACAGATTGGAAGTTCGTGCTGATGCAAATGGGTATTAAATTTTTGGGACCATTTTTTAACCATAATGTATATATCTATATATATATATACATATATATATAAAGTCTTTCCGTTGACGTTGCTTCCTGCGATTGGATTGATTGAAAAATATCTAGATCGTACGTTTTCATATGTACTTCGGTGTGGAATAACTACGAGTGTAATAGGGTAGACAACGGGTATGCATCTTCGTTGTCCTCTTCCATGTCAAAAGTAGTAAAACAATATAGTAGACAACCGTTCATCCAGGGTTTTATCAATGAAACCCGACTTGTAGCCTGTTTGACAAAGGTCCAATGACGGGTTTTCCTTTCTGAAGGAATTCGTTATCCGAGTGAAATGACGCATACGTCTGCTTTCGGAAGACAACTAAACATCGGAAGTATGTACCGTGGAACCTCGCTTTACGGTCACCTCGGCAATACAGCCAACTCGTAATTAAGAACAACCAGGTGTACCCACAAATAATTTCCGTAACAGTAAAGCATTGGAAAAATAATATCAACTCGCCATTCAGGTCACCTTTGCCCAGAGGGTGACCTTTTAGTGAGGGTCCACTGTACACATATGATGTCATGGATAAATTAATAGGTGGCTTACCAAACACGATGAGTTCGGCGCTTGCGAACACGTTGGCATCTCGCCTGTAGCTACACTTGTACGTGCCGCCGTCCCACAGAAGCACAGACTTGATGGTCAGTTCAAAGTTTCCCTCTGGCACATTGTTCACGCTGTACTTAGTTGCATTCCAGAATTGAGGCGAACTCTGTGAACCATAGGTGATTTCCCCTGCGTTCTCTCGGGATGTTATGAATTCGAACCATTGGAGATACGTTCCACTGCACGCGAAAGAAACAGCATCTCCAACCTTACTAGCAACATTGCTTGGTCTCTTGGTCAGGTCACCCGTCGCCCCTGTAATATCATGCATGTTTACCATGAACTTGTTAACATGCTCTATGTATATTTTTTATATTCGAAATAATCTGTTGCATCTGTTAAACAATAAGTAAATATTATTCCATGCCAAATGCCATGCGAAATTCCCTCAAACAATCAAATAATGTTAGTGATTTAGAATATTGATATATTGACCAAGCCTCACGTTTCTTCACGGTTTCGTCAATGACTGTTCTCTTGACTCAATGTATGAGGGCCCACCCCCTAAGTGGGTCTGTATTGGGAAATGTGCACAACCATTGCCTTGTTTCTTCAATATTTCTCAACACGGTGTACGCTACACATTAGGCGCACAGGAGAGAAGACGGCAGGGGGGGAAGACAACAACCAGACAGATGCAAACCGAAGAAGGAGCTATTCTAAGGCAGTGATTGAGGGGGCAATGAGGAAAGAGAGGGTGTTTATGGGTGAGTCCATTATGAGAAAGACGGACAAGACACTGAGCGAGGGGAAGAACATCGTTGTTTGTTTACCGGGGGCTAGGATTGAACATGTAACTGACAGGGTAGAGAAGGTATTGGGACATGGCAAGGGGGGGGGTCTATACTGGTACATGTAGGAACAAATAATGCAGACAGGGAGGGAACAACTGCGATAGTACAGAAGTATAGACAGTTAGTGAGGAAGCTAAAGAAGACGAGAGTCGAACAGGTTATTTTGTCAGGAATTTTGCCAGTAATGGGAGGAAGGGGGGCAACGTATAGAAACTGCAAGAGGATGGCGATCAATGCACTAGCTGAGCAGATGTGTGAAGAAGAGGGGGTGCGATTCACAGATTTATGGGGATACTTTGTTGGGAGGGAAGATATGTACATGAGAGATGGCCTCCATCTTAGTGGAAAGGGGGCAGCAGTTTTCTCAGAGAATCTGCTGCAATCTGTTGACAGTGGGACAGGTTGCATCTGTTTAAACTAGATTCGCAGGGGGGACTCACAGAAAAGCCTGAAAATGGAGGCATAAATAAAGACAGCACAAATAAATCAACAAATAACAGTCTGGAAAACTCTTCTGAAGTTGTATATAAATGTGTTTGTTTAAATGCAAGGAGTATAGTAAACAAAAGAAATGAACTAAACATTATGGTAGAAGATATTGACCCTCATATAATAGGTATAACCGAATCCTGGACCACCACCGATATATCAGATGCTGAATTGGGACTGACAGGATATGTAATGTTTAGAAAAGATAGAATAGGAAGAAAGGGAGGTGGAGTTATTTTATATATTAAAGAATCTATTCAGGCTTATGAAATAAAATTAGAAAGAGAAGCAGATTGCGAAGAAGCTGTTTGGTGTAACATAGTTACAGGAAACTCAACGTTAACAGTTGGGTTAGTTTATCGAAGTCCAAACATAAGCATAGAAGAGAATGAAAAAATACAAAACGCTATATGGGAAATAAGCAAACGGGACTGTATTATTATGGGGGATTTTAACCATGGGCATATGCATATACAATGGAAATCTCTACAGAGTATGGGGAGAGAGGACCATAAGTTTTTAGTTTTAGTTCAAGATACATTCCTTTCTCAACATGTGCTAGAACCAACCAGGGGTGAGAATGTGTTAGACATAGTTTTGTCCTCACAGAATGAATTAGTTGACAATGTCAAGATATGTGAGCCACTGGGGAGTAGCGATCACAACCAGATACATTTTACCATCAAAGTAAAATCAGAAAGGAATAGCAAAAAGCAGTATAGGAGAAATTTCCACAAAGGAAGGTATAAGGACATGAGGAAATATTTAGCAAAGATAGACTGGAATAAGACACTGAAAAATAAGACGGCAACAGAATGCTGGCATATATTAAAGAGTGAAATTAAGTGCATAATCGATCAATTTGTACCCTTCAAAAAACAAGGAAAACGGTCCAAAAAGAAACACTTATCGAAAGAAGCCATTAGAAAAATTCAGTATAAACAAATGATGTGGAAGTCATATAGATGTACTGGAAATGATGAAGACTACAACAATTATAAAGAAGCACTTAACCAAGCTACAGCTGAAATTAGAAATTCAAAGAGAAGCTATGAACAACAATTAGCTAGTAATATAAAACATGACAGCAAGAGTTTTTATGCGTATGTTCGAAGCAAACAGAAAGTTGAAGATAAGGTCGGTCCTCTAGAAGATAGTGCTGGAAATATAATATCAGAGGGATTCATAATGGCAGAAGACCTGAATGAGTACTTTAGTTCAGTGTTTACCAGGGAAGATATTAGTTCACTGCCAATACCAGAGGCTAAGTTCAAGGGGGCAGATTCAGACTATTTAGGACAATTAATTGTAACCCCGGAAATGGTGGCTAAGAAAATAAGGGCTATGAAGGAGAATAAATCACCTGGAGTGGATGGTATTCCACCCAAACTACTATTGGAAATTGTAGAACAAATTAGCATACCACTTGCAACAGTTTTCAACTTGTCATTAGAAGAGGGAGTGGTTCCTTTAGAATGGAAAGAAGCAAACATTATACCGTTATTCAAAAAAGGTTCGAGAAACAAGTCAGAGAACTATAGACCAGTGAGTTTAACATCAGTGATTTGTAAATTATTAGAAAGACTAATTAAAGATCGCATGGTGGATTTTCTTGTTAAACAAAACTTGATAAACCCATCTCAACATGTTTTTTTTAAAGCGAGGTCATGCTTAACAAATATGTTATGTTTTTTGGAAGACATCACTAAGTGGGTAGATGAGGGATCACCAGTAGATATCGTCTACTTAGATTTTCAAAAAGCTTTTGACAAAGTACCACATCAAAGATTACTGCTTAATCTAAAGGCCCATGGCATAGGAAATGGTATAATAAACTGGATAGAACAATGGCTGATTGACAGAAGACAACGTGTAGTAGTTGATGGGGAGGCTTCAAACTGGAAATCGGTATTGAGTGGGGTACCACAGGGATCAGTATTAGGTCCTATATTATTCTTAATATACATCAACGATTTGGATGATGAAATAACAAGCAAGGTGTTGAAATTTGCGGATGATACAAAAGTGTTTAGAAGGATTAAAAGTGATGGAGATAGACAGCATTTACAAGATGATATTGACAGGTTGATCAAATGGTCTGAAAAGTGGCAAATGATGTTCAATTTTGGGAAATGTAAATGCCTCCACATAGGACATGGGAACGAAGAGGTAGAATATACAATGGGGGGTACTGTACTAAGTACTACTATAAAAGAAAAGGACTTAGGGTTAACCGTTAGTGCTGATATGAAGATTTCAGAGCAGTGCGGAATTGCAGCTTCAAAGGGAAATCAAATCCTTGGATTAATTAGGCGAAACATAACGTATAAGGAAAAAGAGCTAATAATACCGCTGTACAAAACAATAGTTAGGCCTCATTTAGAATATTGTATTCAAGCGTGGAGGCCATATCGCAGGAAGGACATAGATATGCTTGAAAGAGTGCAGAGGAGAGCAACTAAAATGATACAAAATCTGAGGGATCTTAGTTATGAAATACGCCTAAAAAAATGTAGTTTAACAACACTAGAGACCAGGAGATTGAGAGGAGATCAGATAGAAGTGTTTAAAATATTGAAGGGTTATGAAAATATTGATAGAAATATGTTTTTCTCAGTTAAGAAAGATAGAAGGACTAGAGGACATGATCTTGCATTATCAAAGGAGCAGAGTAGATTGGATATAAGAAAGTTTTCATTTTCACAAAGGACTGTAAATGAATGGAACAGATTACCTGCTGATTGCGTGGGTGCTAGTAGCGTGAATATGTTTAAAAATAAAATCGACACATACCTCAGACGGGCGGGATACACATATATAAAAAGGTCGGACTCTCGATAAGCCAAGGGCTTCCTTGTCCACCTGCTACCTAGAGTTAATTCTCTGGGTGGCAATCTTGTTAAATCTTGTTAAATCTTTAAGGGATTTAAAAGGATGATGTATGTTCCACCTTTTTCATTTCATTAATTAATATAATGTTCATAACACTATACCAACTATGTTGAAGGTACACTTCCGTCAAATTGTGTTTGTTAAGCCCTTTACAACTGTCGCAGTTTGAAGATACGATCACGGGAGCGTGTTTAAACAGTAAATAAAACACAGTACCAAAACAAACTTTCTTGGAAATAGGCCATGTTGGGCTGAGTTAACTGCTATGCCCTTTGATGTACATTTACCCACGTTCAACACAGCAGACTTCCTGTTACAAATTACTACGCCCGTTAATATCGGATAGACAAAGAGACTGGCTTCCTTTTACATAGCATACGTCAGCGGTTCTTAACTTTTTTTTGCTGGGACCCAAATTCTGGTCGCGAAACGTGCTTGGCGACCCATGCCTTCAAGCAGTTAACTTGAAAAAATAAATAATTATAAAATGTATAACCAAAACTAAATAGACATAACATGAATAAAATTAATGATAAATGAAAACATATGCTTAAGTTACTTACTGAACATATGTGAATAAGCAAATCAACGCCGTTCTTTGGTATATCGACATAGGAAGGGGAAATCCCTTGTGTATTTTACAGTTGTGCCAACCCGCTTTGGCTGTAGAACATACCCGTTTACTTAATTGTTTTGATAATCAGACCGATATGGCAAGGTTTAAAAAGTAATTACCTAATTTTCAATCCAATTATACAGTCTAACCAACATTTCATGTGCCTTATGATAAGTAAATATACTCTATATTTGAAAAATCTTCCGGCAGTAGAGCGGTTCCCTATTTTCCTTGCCACCCCCCACGACTGCACCACGATACTCTATATTCTCTTCTACCGCCAGTAGATCAAGGACTACAGACGTAGGCCGGAAGATCGTAAGGTCTCCATTGAGGAGTATTAAATTAACTTACTTCCTATTAGTGATAGTAATGAAGATAACAATCAGATAGTTAGGTGAAGTTCGTTAAGATGGCATTAAATTGCTGTGTAATTTATTCAGTATATTTCAGTAACACAGGATTTTAAATTTATACAATAGTCAAATGGCACCAGTTGCTCGTTTCGCGTACATCAGATACCGTGGGCAACCACAGAACCAGGACAAAAGGAAAATTCGGTCAGTTATAGGAGACTCTTGGCGACCCACTCAAAATGGCTTCACGACCCAGGGGAATCATACCGCTGGCATAGGCGGTCATACATGCAATCATATCGTTGCTCACTTACCATACAACGCAATACACCAGACCGCGGTGACTTCTAAAACATAATAATGTATGCCAGGCATTTGACTCCGTGCAGGAAGTTCTTGAAATACCCATAAGACGCCGGTACAGTCTTATGCACTCTCCAAGGAGAGGTTCACTTCCGGTCGCGTTAAGAGTGTGTCTGCCACGGGTGACGTAATCATCTCGCTTTTTGTACAAGATGGTAACGCTTTTGCAAATAAGAAATATTTCCACAGCAAGGCATCAGTTCTCTGTTAGGGGTTCACAAATAGTGTGACTGCAAGATTTCGACCGCCAAAACATATTTACAGGGTTAATTTTATAATACAAATTAGGCGATGATTTCCAAGAAAACGTCATATTATTAAGTATACTGGTAACTATACGGCGCTGTGAGTGCAATTAAAAACAAACATAATATAACAAATATAGGGGCGTCCTGCGTTTCCGAAAGCTTTCTAAAAATACATAGATACAATAAATGACGTTCAGTGGAACGTCATCAACGTGACAATATCCCTGACAACGGTATCGCCATATTTGTTTGTGGGAACGCGTTCCATGTAGACCAACATCTTAAAATACTGTTCAAGGAATATGTTAACATAAAATATCCCTTCGTTTGATGCATTGCCTGAATGCATGACCATCTGCGGGGGACAATATCATACATTATATGTATTGGTTATGACACTTATATTTGTTTGTTTGTTTTATAAGCTTACATTTAGTTTCATTTTCTGGTCTTATTTTCTCTTGCATAGAGTTATTATTACTTTTATCGGTAAGCTTTTTCTGAAAATTGTGGGGTGTAATTTGTCTGCACGCCAGATTGTGTCACGATCAGGCTATTAAGCACGACTGGCTAAGTCGGTATCTCCACTCAACTAACACAAAAGAAGTAGTAGACTTAATACAAGACGGTTTATTCGTCATAAAAATACTGTATAAGAATCGAACAAAATACGACAAAAATAAATGTTGTGTTATCTTCAAATTGGTTGATAGAAACAAGAACAGGATTGACCGACGAAGATAAGTTTCGGCGACTCGGTACTTCGTGCGGCAGCGCTGTGACGGTGGAACGAGTTGCCGGCGGACATTTGGGCATCTTTATTTACTTGTCCAGCTGCAATCTAACGTACATGTACTGGGCAATTAGAATACATAAAAGTGTCTGTAGCTGCGTACTCATTGATACATTTGACTGAACAATAATAATTAATTATGTTTGAACGCACATCACATACTCACGCACACACACACACGCACACGCACACGCACACGCAATCGCATTGGCTTGGAGATATAATGTTGCAAAATACATTTGTACTAGCTGAAGCGCTTACTTGTTTCTTGTTCCTGAACAGGAATGCTATTAATGGATTTTATAATAACATTATTGATATCCAAAGTCTTTAAAATATAACACCACAGACGCACGCACACGCCGCTTACACAGCACGCACATAACGCACGAGCGCGCGCGAGCACACACTCGCGCATTGGCTTGGAGATATAATGTTGCAAAATATACTTATAGTAGCTGAAGCGCTTACTTGCAAAGAGAAGTCTTGCTCCGGAACGTTACTTCTATTAATGGATTTTATAATCACATTATTATCAGCACGAATCTGTGCTCAGAGGCGCAACATACAAGGATCATAAGGCAAACTCGTGAATATGGGCACACGCAAGAGTCATCATTAGAGCAAGGGATCTATAGGGTGGGAATATGATTTCGAACAAATATCTGCGTTTTGTGAAACTTAACGAACTTACCTTACGAAAAGAATCCCTTTTCAAAACTATTTTAATAAATCAATTCTCAGCTTTGATGACATCTCATGTACTTGGAATTGCGAAACTGTGGCGCAAGCGCTGTCGTGACATTTCCAGTTACCTACAGAACAGTTATGCAGTTAGTGGAGATATCGCAACTACCAATGTCATGCATTCAGATAAGTGTTCCATTTTATATATTGAAACACTTGTCCGGGAATTGGATGGCAGCAAGACACGTGGTTTAGATAACATACGCTGACCACTTAAAGCACTGTAGTTTGTATGGGGTGACGTGTTCGTATATGTAGGCCTACGTGATTTGCGTCATTGTCCGTATATATGGATTATTTACTAACTGACCCGATGCTATCACAAAGCATCCGTTTTGGTAATCAAAGAAAAATGTGATCAATTAAATAGGAGCGACAATCACAAGCCAATGGCATTAGTAAGAACTGTACGTAAAACTTACAGAAACAATTATTTTACGTATACTGTATGATGAAAAATCAATATTAACTAGCAGTAACCAATTTGAATTCAAACGTACGCGCGGTATTGACATCATGTGTATGTATGACGCCGTTGAGGAAATGATTGAGCAATATAGATGTTTAACTGGTATTATATGTATGTATTCAAATCAAACAATATTACTACATGCGACTGCTAGCCATCGGACCTGGTTGATGTCACTGTTAAGATTGATCATCATCATATTATTATTGCGCAGATGTAGTGTCCAGCGTTTGGGCGAAAGCCTCATCATGTCGTTTCCAGATCTGCCTGTCTTGCGCTATCTTCTGCCAGATGGTGCCTTTCCAATACTCGTCTGTCCAGCGCCTCGCCGGTCTTCTCTAGATCGTTTCCCTTCGTAAGGTCTCCAGGTGGTAATACATGATGTCCATCGGTTACCTTGTAGCCTACTGATATACCCTGCCCAGGTCCACTTCTGTCTACTGATTTGTTATATGACATTTGTCTTCTCTCTTACCCAGGTGTTTTTTCTCTCCCGACATGTGATGTTTAACATACTTCTTTCCATCTTTGTCTGTGCGGCTATTAGCTTTTTCTTTGCCTGGTTGGTGAGTGTCAAAGTTTCCGCACCGTACGTCATCACTGAAAGTACGCATGAGTTGTAGACTTGTCTCTTCAAGCAGGTTCCAAAGTTACCCTTAAAGATGTCGCGGTGTTTTACGAATGCTGTCCAACCGGCCGTGATTCTTCTTTGAATATCCTTGTCTTGGGTTTTTGTTTCTGATGCTGTCTCGCTGTCCCTGGTTGATGTAGTTTTTAACGTTCTCTATCTGCGTGGTGTTGATATGTTTTTGTGTGTCGTTTTCTAACATAACTTTTGTCTTCGAAATGTTCATCTTCAGATCTTATTTTCCACTTTCATCAGCTAGCTTCTGCAACATTTTTATAGTTCTTGTGGTGTAGGTGTAGTAGCGCATATGAGTATGTCGTCGGCGAAGCGAAAATGACTGAGTTATTCTCCGTCTATCCTCAAGCCTCTGGTTTCCCAGGTCAGCCTTCGGAATATGCTTTCGAGTGCTAACGTAAACAGCTTGGGCGATGTGGTGTCATTCCGTCGTACTCCTCTCTTGATGTTGATCTTGTGCTTTCTTTGTGTAACTGGACTGTCATCGGGCTGTTGGTGTAAATATCTTTCAGGAGTTGATGTATACGTCTTCTATCCCTTGTTCTGGAAGCGAGGCCAGCATTGCTTGAGGTATTTCACATCATCATTCGATGATGTGAAACAGACCGTCGGACAGCTTACACATGCCAATGTCCTATTAATTGTTCACTTATATGTTTTCGAAAATTGTATGGAATTGCGTTATACTATTATCAACAACAACATTTCAAACTTGTAGTGTTTTCATATTTGATCCAAATTGTACACGGAACAGAGTGAAAATAAATGTTGATTTAGGCTGTGCTCACAACTACAACGATCCGACATCTTAAGTTTGGTCACATCTGATAACTATTCATTCCCGATACAATCGGATATTAATCGTAAAAGTAATGAAAATGTTGCGTCTAATTTGGGCAATATTAAATTAACACCTGTTAATCGAATTAGTGAATATCGATGTTTTTCATGCCATGTATTACTGTTTAAGCTTATAACATAAGTACAATTGTCCTTGTATGGAAAATTATATAAAGGGGGTCTAAGCCTAGCTTACTGTTTAAACAATTAATTATTGTTTAGCGTGTTGATACTGCTATTGGACATACTACTGTATATCGGGCGACGTATCACATTTAGTTTCCCAATGATTTATTAAGTACAAGACGAATACACACAGGGTAGGCCTTATACAGACAAGGTTAAGGAAAACATGAAAGTTATTGTTTCGAATTCTACGTCGCCAAAATCGTTCCTATTTTCTATTGGGGGGGGGGGGCATAGCTTCTCGGTTAGATTATTTACGACCAATCGCATCTATGTCCGGCTGTTCGCCCTAATAATCATTTCGGAGAAGGAATATAAAATTAATATATTGTACCACGGAAGGACATATTATGTAATACATCCATATCAATTATATGCTTGGTTAGTTCTACCATGCAGGAATATATGGCCTAGTTCATTCTTGAAATGAAATAAATTATTGTTTACCAAACATACAGTACGATCGACGATGATATATATATATATATATATATATATATATATATATATACATACATGTATCATGATATATATATATATGTATCATGATATATATATATATATATATATATATATTTCGCTTGCATATACACAACACAATTATCTATACTGATGAGGTACACAACTATAACGCTGCGTTAACAGGAGATAACAATATTCGAAAAGACAGCGTAGTGAATTGTATATATATATATATATATATATATATATATACATATATGTATATATATATATATATATATATATATATATATATATATATGATGGGGGAGAAGACAACGAGACGACACGTTTACGATTTGCTATGCTGTCTTTTCGAATATTGTTATCTCCTGTTAACGCAGCTTTGTAGTTGTGTACCTCATCAGTATAGATAATTGTGTTGTATTAATGCAGGCGAAATGTCATCACACAATAATTATAGCGTGGCTGAATGCTTCCAAGATACGTCAAGTTGTGTTGCACCAGCACAAGGGTGAAGAGTAAAGCGCTTTGATCGGTCATAAGGACAGGGGTTCGTGCCACATAAGTTATAGTCTATTTCTGTCATGGACAATAAACCAGATGATCAACAAGATTTGCCAGTAGAGTAATGTCAAGTCACTCGTTTCTAGGTCAGATAAGTCAACATAATCTTGTTGTGCAAAGACCGGTTTTGATTTTGCCGAGAAAGATTTTTCTTGTTTCAAATAATATTTGTGTTTGAACCGATTCACCGTGCCGAAACGAATCTCCCTCGAACCTTGTGGGGGAGACGGTGCGCCTCGCTTTGATGCTAACCGGGTCACCCGGTGTATTATATTTAAACGACTGTCTGTATGGTACGTATCATGGCCTACTCGCTGGGTCATGTTTCCGAAAAATCACGGACTGCTATTGGTATAGGAGCAAAGAACCAAAGGCGTTCGGTCAATAGCGTATACGTTTGCCGTTTGTGCACGATTAATCACTAAAGCCTTGTATACATGGGTCAATGTCAATATCCTATTTTTGAAACGAGTTCATCTCGTTGCCACTGGGTGGGTCAATCAGGAGCGGTTCACCGTGCCCCGTTGAAAACATTTCGCAGGTGCAACCACTGATCTCTATAAATAATAATTTATAAATATTATTTACAGAGCTCGGCGTATGAATCCACTTGGCGTCGTGCCGTGTGCAACTGCGGTGCCATACGACGTGTGTGGCAGGCGATATCAAACAGCCTTGATCTTCCGGCATTGTGACAACACTGTCATGTCGGATGCCATGTCGTGGCGATGATATCACCTCGCGTAGTCGCCCGGTGATTCGTGTCATATTGATAATTTGCTTTCATATTATTTATGCATGCGTTATTACATTTCCGTCTTCTTGTTTTCGTTACAGAAACACATCTGACCTGCCACGTCACATACGGAATTCCCTGATACAATAAGGCAATGTGGATTTATTCGATTTATTTTAAAGGAATACGGCCATGTGCATATTATTTTAATACGGATTTGTTTCAAATGAAGGCTATTGAATCAAGCACAGTGTATATATTAAGTCGGTGCTTTTAAACTTTTATGGTAATTATTATTATCACGTAATCAAATCCGCATTGTTACTAGACGATTTTTAAGTTGGCATGTGAGAGAGAGAGGGAGAGAATGCCCCCTCTCCCCTCCCTCCTTCTCTCTTCCACTCTCCCTCTCTCCCTCTCTCCTTCCATCCCTCCCTCCCCCTCTCTCTCTCTCCCTCCCTCCCCCTCCCTCCCCTCCCTCTCTCTCCCTCTCTCCCTCTCTCTCTCTCTCCGACTCTCCCTACCTCTCTCTCCCACTCCCCCTCTCTCGCCCTTTCCCCCCGTCTCGCTACCACCACACCATCTTTATACACCACATCTCTCTTCATTTGTTCTCGTCTTCTTCCTTCCATCAATCCAACCGCGCCCTTTATATATTTTCATTCTCTCCCTTCTTCCCTCTTTACGTCTGTCTATATTCCTCCTATATAAGTACTTCCTTCCTACACTTTCTCCACCCCAATTCTCCCTCACTTCCGCATTCGTGCCTTGCTCGACTACTCCGATGTTCAAATTATTGTCTATATCAGATTACTTACAGCCTTTTTCGCTGTATATATAGAACAATGGTCGCTGAGCAGACGATGCCGTTCGAGCTGGCTTATAATCAGCTATAATTACGTTGACCATAACGTAAATTCATCGTAAACAGAAAACCCCGATAACTCTACCGTTCTCAGTGCTTAGTGCTCCCAGATCAGACAGATGACACACACCAACCACGAAACGACGAGTGGACGAAGGTATATTAGTAGAAATGTCGTGATTTCGATACACGGAATGGTTGACGTAACATGGCCATCATGCACGGAACGACATCCAAGGGAGCTGGTATCAGTGCTACAGGCCTTTCGTCTATAATAATACTTGCACACTCTAACTTTATGTCCCGTCGTTGTCATCAGCGTAACGCAATGACTGAACTAATTACGCAATTGGTAGACCATATCGATGAACAGAAATGTCACGCAGTGGGAAGCGGCGCGAAGGTTCGTAATGTCATGCCGAGAAATGTAACCGGGAAATAAAACGTCAGGCAGCGTTATATGATACATATGCTACCCAGTGACAAGCACACACATGTATAATATATACATCGTGCATATCTACATTGTTAATATAAATAATCATTCAATATATATATATATGTATATATATATATATATATAATTATATATATATATATTGCTATCCATTGGTAACAACTGGATAATATATAGAGAGCATATGGTAATTGGTCTGCAACACGAGAACATCTGGAATACTTCAGCTGTGTTCTGCCGGTCTTGAATGCAGGACGCGTTCCTCGTACGGCTCCTGCATGGATAGAAATTCAACTGCCTAGTGGCATTCCTTCTTCGACCTTGAGATAGTGTACTATTAAAAGCAACACTTTAACCAAGCAAGTAAACCGGGAATTAGCGGTTTGCGTAAACTGCCCACGCCTCTTGAGCAAAATGCCAATTCCCATGCATGCTGTAGAACGCCACAATACGCTCAAGAAGCAACCGAAGACACACTTTTTAAACGCGATTTTTCACTCTAGTTACCAGATTTATGGCGCCGGAAAATGCTGTGAAATAATAATAATAATTATTATTATTAACTGTGTTTACATTCTTCATTAAAGGGACGTCGTCTGTTCGTCTACCCGGAATTATTAGCATGCTTAGTAATTTCTAACTGGAAGTATGCGTGTTGAACGTTGGAAAGTAAGCATCGTTGAACATCAAAGGGTGTAGCAGTTAACTCAGGCCGACTTGGCCGTATTGCCAATAAAGCTTGTTTTGAAACTGAATGTTTTGTTTACTATTTGAACATGCACCCGTGGTCGTGCCTTCAAATTGCGACCCTTGTTATAGGCGTACTAAACACAATTTGGCGGGCAGTATACCTTCAGCATAGTTAGTATAGTCTTAAGAACATTACATTAATTAATACATGAAAAACTAGGAACAGACAGCGTCCTTTTAATGAAAATATTCCGCTTGTTCAGTTTTGAATAAATAAAAAAACAGCTGTTCTCTTTGACCATGAAACCCGATTTTGTGTCCTTCTTCCGTCCTCTGCTCCCGTTTTACAGCTGTCCCCACTACCCCTATATCCCCCTAGTTTTTCACTCCCCTTTAAATCCTGTCAAATATCACATCGCACAGTCCTCCAATCTCAGTCGTTGTCTTCTTCGTTTCCGTGTAAACCCTCTATCCATAACAATGATAACGCAAACAATTGAAAATAAATACAGTAGAGCATCACCATTAAGGTCACACTAGGGACTTGGCAAACGTGAGCTAAATAGCGAGGTGACTGTATTAGCGAAAATTAATTTATATACCTTCCTGTTACAAAAATAATTTGGGACTGTCAAAGGGTGACCTTAATTGCGCAGGGGCTGTATTACTGATGTGACCGTAAGGCGAGGTTCCATATTGTACTTATTTGCTTAAACGTAAAAACAAGCACTTGTTTCTTTGTACGACAAATCAATGTGTTCGTTTCCTGGTGTAGTACCCGTTCACACTCTGTCCGTCAAAAACAATTGACAATTACGCTAACCACAAGTTGTAGCACCGACTTACTCCTCAAAAGACACAATAACAGATCTATCCCATGCGTGGATTCAGTAAGCACCGCGTACTCCCGTGTACATCCAATTATCGATCATTTCGGCCGCAAGTCGTTTCTCGCCTTCGGAGTCGTGTCTTGTTTTTTATCATATAGTACTGCTATCTTTCGCAAAGACGCAATTATGTGAGTATCTTGTCAGAAGCAGACGACAAGCGCAGTATCGCCATGTTCTCAAGCTCTCCGGGAACGATATTATGAATGAATGTCATCTAATTTCTTTAAATACGTGTTTCTATCAAAATATTTTGATAGTCAAGATAACACTTCGAAATTCCCTGTCATTGTTTAACAGTCGTAATATAAATAAACTAATAAGAATATCTAGATTTATCAATGTAATTTCAATAATTGTAATACACGTTGCCTGTCTTCTGATTGTAGAATGTCGTGTGACTTGTAAGTATTCTACCATAGTTTCATACACCATCGAATGGTACTGCAGAATAAATGTTTTGTTGTCTTGGATAATTAGCGGTCGGGTCAAAGTCTGCGCATGCGTAAACATTTATCATAATTATACAATTGTATGATATGACGAGTGGCGACATTGTTCCAAACAGGCCACATATTCTTCGTTGAAATCTGTACCTTTGACTTGAAATGCTGTACAAATCCCGTTAATTAACTTGAACATGGCATTTCTAATCCGATCGAATGTCGTCGTATATATCTACTACGTTAGTAAACGTACCTACACCAAATAGTATGCGCTGCCTTTTACTAGGTATCTGCTTTGCATTAAACGTGTTTGTTTTTCTACTGCTATATATATATATATATATTTGTTATTTAAATTTATGCTTACGATGAATATAGAGATATATTATCACGATTATTACATACCAAGCAAATCCGTACTAACACGGCAATAATAATAATGCTAATGTGAAGCGCTTTTACTAATTCTACTGCGCTATGTAAGAATTTACCTTTACTTTCTTACATTGCATAAACCTGTTTTTCGACACAGCGTTGAGAAAATTAATAGAATGAAATAAGATTTAATAGTTTGTGAATACAGCATTAAATCGTCAACTGTGTGAACAATGCTAGTTACTAACTTCATTAGACAGTTAATAATTTCGAAGACATTACTTTGTTTTTGTCCTCACGAAACACCGCATTCGGTTGTGCATGTGTTTGCAATTAGTGAGCAGTTAACGTGGATTGCAACGTTATCAGTATTCATATTATCTGACGTCTAGCAATATCTGTAACATTAACATTTCGTCGTGCGGATAAACAAGCACATTAGTCGACAAAGTAGTGTATAACGTGTATCACCTGTTATGTTTGCCTAGAGGGTGGTGCAGAAGGAGGAGGAGAAGACCAACATTAAGATGGACAGTTAGTATTAAGATTATATCTGGAAACAGCTGAAGAGAAGACAAGAGACTGGAAGAGAATGGTACAGGGTCGTGAAAGGCTGAGAACTCTCATGAAAAGAGCACAACAGATCACGTGGTTTGAAACGAGCCAGCAAGGGATCTAGGGGATCAAGAAGTTGGCAACGTCTTTGTTTTGTTTCCTGTCAAATTCATAATTCTTTGTTTAAATTAACTAAATACACTACGACAACAATTATTTCTTGCTTTGTCCCACTTAGGACATCAGTTTTGTAGTTTGAATCTAGACTTACACAACACCGTGGAAATGTCATTGTTTCCAACTTAGTATCTCTCTCGTGTATAAAAAGGATTTCCTCTTGGAATAATAATTCCGCAACATTTCAAACCAGCATGCGAATACGATTATATGTTTTTATTGCATTTGCCTCAAAGTATAAGTTAAAGCGGTACATATGTAAGGAAACAAAAGTATGAAAAGACACAGCTGTAACTAAAGAAAGAGTGTTTTTTGTTTGTTTTGTGTTGTCGACAGTTTAAATCTTCCAGAATTCCGTAATTGTCATATTGATTAGTTTGATAAGTTTGACGCAACGATGCGATGTAATAATCAACACGAGTCAATGTTTGAATATCGCTGTCATAGTGACGAATGTGCTGGATTTCCACATGTCAACTTAAAAATCGTCAAATAATAATGCGGATTTGATTAAGTGATAATAATAATTAACATAACAATTTCATTGTGTTTTATAATATGTATACTGTGCTTCATTTAATTCATTGTCTATATTTTACCGTTCGCTACACGACAAAGGCCTACGCTGAAGGTTTTTGCTTTCGTCAGAAGCGTTTTAAAATCGAGTGGCCCCTTATAATTTTTCGTAGAGTAGGCCTAGATAGAATATTGACCATGTCAGTTATCATTTCGCGTCAGAAATAACACATCACATTGAATTTGCATGCGCAATCTATCAGACGATATGTCTAACAAATAACGTGGTTGTGCTTTGTATTGTGAATGTGTCACAAGGGTCCTATTGGACTACGCTGTCCCTGTCACTTTGCCGAAGGCCAAGACATCACGTCTGGCTGGTCTTAACATTGACAGACGTTCGGGCAAATATGCGGGCCGGCGAAAATTATGTCAGACAAGCCAAATTATGTTGGCGTTTGAATTGACATTTAACTGTAATGTTACTTGTGTGTGTGTGTTAACGTTTCCTCTGAGATACTGCCCCTGGAAAGAAAAGTAACGCTTCAAAATTATCTGTGGTTTAACAATTTTACCGGCTATATGGTTCGTTGTCGCGCTTACATTTATTGCATTCCCCTAGATATGCGCACGCGCAGAAACGTCACCCGGATATTATTTAATGTCCGAATAAATGTAAGCGCGACATCGTACCAGATGTTAGATGGACGTTAACCGATTAATCCATCCTTACGCGTGTGCTGTTGGAATTTTTTTCCTCGCAGTAACGTCAGCTTCTCTGCTGTCTTGGCTGTGAACTCATGACATCTGAACAAACACGGGGGGAGTGCTATTAAAAAAAATATGTTGTTACGTCGCGCCGCTGCTGTCAATTTACCTTCTCCACCTTCTCTCCGCTTTCTCCGCTGAAATTATGTGACATTCGAAGAAGGGGGAGGGGGTGCTTTCAAAAAGTGTTCTTTGCTACCACGCCGCCTATTATTGGGGAGGCAGAAAACAATATGTCTACCCTCCAATTGCACACATCTTTTACAGTCTACAAAATTACACATTAATTGTTTAATAATATTTACATGTCCATTGACGCTCGCCACAAAAACAAACACTCACGCTCACATTTAATGGGACGGGCAGAACCATACGTCTGCCCCACAGAGAAATTCCAGGGGCAGCTGCTCCATTTGCCCCCCCCCCGTTCCCGCGTCTATGGTAATAACGCATTCATATTTGATGTGAAAGCCAATATGACACGAATCACGGGGCGACTGCGCGAGGTGATACCATCGCCACGGCATGGCATCCGACATGACAGTGCTGTCACAATGCCGGAAGATCAAGGTTGTTTGATATCGCCTGCCACACACGTCGTATGGCACCGCAGTTGCACACGGCACGACGCCAAGTGGATTCATACGCCGAATTCTATAAATAATATTTATAAAATTATTATTTATAGAGATCAGTGGGTGCATCTGGCGCAATGTTTTCAATGGGGCCCAGTGAACCACTCCTGGTTGGCGAACCTAGTGGCATCGAGATAAACGCGTTTCAAAAATAGGATATTGATATTGACCCATGTAAATAAGGCTTTAGTGATTAACCATGCACAAACGGCAAACGCATATGCTATTGACCGAACGCCTTTGGTTATTTGCTCCTATACCAATAGCAGTCCGTGATTTTACGGAAACATGACCCAGCGAGTAGGCCATGATACATACCATACAAACAATGGTTTATCTAATATACCGGATGACAGGGTTAGCATCAAAGCAAGGCGCACCGTCTCCCCCGCAAGGTTCGAGGGAGATGCTCGTTTTGATCGGATTCGCTTCGGAACGGTGAATCCATTCAAAACAAATATTATTTGAAACAAAAAAGTATTTCTCGGCAAAATCAAAACCGGTCTTTCCACAAGAAGATTATGTGCACCTATCTGAACTTGAAACGAGTAAGTTGGAATTACCCTACTGGCAAATCATTATGATCATCTGGTTGTTTTTTTTTCATGACAGAAATAGATTATAACTTATGTGGCGCAAAACCCAGTCCTTATGACCGATCAAAGTGCTGTAATCCGGGCCCACCTCAATGTCGTCGATAGAACTAAACTTTTGCCTAAATGCGTCTTAGCGAACTTGTGTGGTGAAGAAAACGGCCCGGTTTGCGCCAGTCTGCGCCGCTGCGGCCGTGCATTACCGCAGTGAGCGATATAGCAGCGTATGTTGATGGAAACCGGATCGCTCTTTGAACCTTAAAAGTGCACTAAGACGCAATATTTCCGTTACATAAAAATATAAATAGTAACCAAAAAAGACTTTCCGCTCGGTGACCTCTTATTTATAGAGGTCAGCGTTGACGCGCTAAGTCAAAGCGAGGTTTGTATGTAAATACGATTACGACCTGGCCGGTGAATCGGCGATAGGATCCCCCGGACGACTAGACACGGAAATATTGTAACGAAAATATTTCGCGAAGTAAACAAAAGTAACGAAATAAAAAGTAATGTTACTTTTGATAAAAACTACTTCGTTACAAGTAAAAGTATTTCATTAAAATTGTACTTCGTTACATGCCGATTACATGAAAACACCACTTAATATTGTAACGAAGTATTTGTACTTCGTTACATGCCACCACTGCCGAAGACTGACCTGGGAAACCAGAGGTTTGAGGATAGACGGAGAATATCTCAGTCATCTTCGCTTCGCCGACGACATACTCATATGCGCTACTACACCGCACGAACTACAAACAATGCTGCAGGAGCTAGCTGATAAAAATTGAAAATAAGATCTAAAGATGAACATTTCGAAGACAAAAGTTATGTTAGAAAACAACACACAGACACATATCAACACCACGCAGATAGAGAACTTTGAAAACTACATCAACCTGGGACAGCGAGACAGCATCAGAAACAAAAAACAAGACAAGTATATTCAAAGAAGAATCACGGCCGGTTGGACAGCATTCGCCAAACACCGCGACATATCCAAGGGTAAATTTGGAACCTGCTTGAAATCTTCAACTCATGCGTACTTCCAGTGATGGCATGCGGCGCGGAAACACGGACACTCACCAACCAGGCAAAGAAAAAGCTACCAGCCGCACAAACAAAGATGGAAAAAATATGTTAAATGTCACATGTCGGGAGAGAAAAACAAACATCTGGGTAAGAGAGAAGACAAAGGTCATACACGTGATCAAACAAATCAGAAGACAGAAATTGAACTGGGCAGAGCATATCAGTAGGCTACGAGGTAACCGATGGACATCATGTATCACCACCTGGATACCTTACGAAGGGAAACGATCTAGAGAAGACCGGCGAGGCGGTGGACAGACGAATATTGGAAAGGCATCATATGGCAGAAGCACAAGACGGGCATATCTGGATACGACATGCTGAGACCTTCGCTCAAATGCTGGACACTACGGCTGCACAAACATTATGATGATGGTGATGATCAACCTGAACAGTGACATAAACCACGTCCGATGGCAAGCAATCTCATGTAGTAAGCATTGTCTTATTTGAATACAATGAATTTACTGTCCGAGCCAGGTAGCAATGCACATCCGGCAAATGCTTGCCACAAGAAAAACTAATTGTATAGAAGATTTCTGAAAAGTAGATCAAATGAAGCGGAACACTGTTACAAAAAATAAAAAAATAAGTTAACCACAATTCTAAGAAATGCAGAAAAAACATACTACAGGAAACTGTTAAAAGACCAAAAACAAAGCAGAAAAGAAATATGGAATATATTGTTCACAATAATAAATAAACAACGGACTGAATCTTCTTACCCTGATTGTTTTGAAACGGATGGTATCAAATGTATTAATAAGAACGACATAGCAATATCTTCTTCGCAAGGTCAAGAATTAGCTGCAAAAATAGATCCACATTAAATGGCATCTCAATTCATGATTATCTCGAGAACAGAAATATAACTAGCATGTTCTTGAGCCCAATCAATGAAGAAGAAATCACTGGCATTGTTAGAACCTGTAAAAACAAAAAATCAACAGATATTAATGGCATAAGTATGAATGTTGTTAAGAAAACCATACAAACTATTACTAAACCACTGACAGCAATATTTAACATGTCCTTTGAATGTGGAATTTTTTCATCTAGCATGAAAGTATCAAAAATTATCCCCACATTTTTAAAAACGGTTCAAAAGCAGATTTCAATAACTATAGACCAATATCTCTATTGTGTCAGTTCTCCAAAATACTTGAAAAGCTCTATAATAAAATACAAGAACAATTTATTGATAAAAACAATGTCATCTCAAACAGCCAGTGTGGGTTTCGTTCCTCAATCTCTACCTCACATGCACTGCTGGACTTGGTAGAAGAAATTCGTGCATCACTAGATAGAAAGAAATATACACTGGGTGTCTTCATCGACTTAAAACAAGCTTTTGATACAGTAAACCATTCTGTACTAATCGAAAAACTCAATTACTATGGTGTTCGTGGTGTGGCAGAGAAATGGATCAAGAGATATCTGTGTGACAGAAAGCAACATGTCAAAATAGGTGAATGTTCATCTGATTTAATAAATGTCTCATGCGGTGTACCGCAAGGTTCAGTGCTAGGACCTGAACTATTTATCCTGTATATTAATGATATTTGTAATGTATCACAACTCCTCAAAGTTGTTCTATTTGTAGACGACACCAATATTTTATATACATACATATATAGATGTGCATAGCCTTATACGTGTAGTCAACTGTGAACTTGAGAAACTGTACACATGGTTCAGTGTGAACAAATTGTCATTGAATGTATCAAAAACAAATTATATGGTCTTTGGCAACCGCAGAATAAATTGTGATATGGACATAAACATTCACAATAACCAAATTACTAGAGTCAGTAAAACCAAATTCCTTGGAGTTCTGATTGATGAAAAGTTGACTTGGAAAGTTCACATAAATGATGTCAAGACAAACCTGTCTAGAATAAACGGTGTGATGTACAGGGCAAGTCATTTCCTAGGAACCACAAACGTATTTACCCTATATTACTCACTATTCTTACCAATACTGTGCTACTGCTGTGCAATTTGGGGAAATGCATGTATTACTAATGTACACTGTATTACAGTGGTACAGAAAAAGGTGGTCAGACTGATATGTGGTGTTGGTAGACTACATCACACAAACCCATTATTTTATAGGTGTAGAATATTTAAAAAAAAGACTTAGTAGATGTGAAATTGTGTTTAATAATGTATAAGACATACAATGGTATGCCAGTACCATCAACATCGATGTAGTTACCATTTATGTTTTATAACACCTTAAAAATCGAACAATTTTCTTTTCTTTTTGTAACTGCAAAATATTCAATCATCACAAAAGATTGCTCATTGGTGAGTTAATTTGCTGAGGCTACTAGAAACATTCTATCTACCTTTACTTTCTATTCACTATCATCGTCGTCATCGTCGTTTAGAACGTCTTGGTCGCCAGTCCAACGTGGGTTTCCACAGTTTTATTCCAATGACATGTGCACAGCTATGTGCAACACAAACTGGTCTGACTGCGTGAACAATTGATTGTGCAGCGACTTCTACTTGAGCAGGAACAGATGTGTTCTTCCAGGAGCTCTGACGCCATTGGACCTTTGAAGAAGACAGGTACAAGTTTGCCATTCTTTCTCTCCCATTCATGCTGCAGTGGGCACCCTGTATCTGGCTTGGCCACATGTGAAGACATCCAAGTCTTCGTTTGCCACTGTGCCCGCCTTGTCTGTCTGTGGTGTTGGTGATGGTGCCAGTTTCAATCCACATGTTGACTGTATTCGCCATTTTGGGAAAGTAGTATGCAGCAAGCACCGATACATCTGTGTCTGGTGACTTAATTATTACGGTTCCTAGAACATCACGTGCTCCGAAGTCTGCATCAGCAAAACCAGCAGCAGAATCATCCTGCTGTCAGCTTCTTCTTGTGTACTGACAGAGTGTCTGTCTTCTTCTACACCTCAACTACTGATGGATTTCACTACCTCACCATCTGCGAAGCCTCCAACAACCAGGAGTGTACACGTTGTGTGTGCATCCAGCCACTGGGATGCATGACAGACCACATACTCATAAAGAAAGTTCACTAGTGATTCCTTGTTGGATGGAACATTGAGGAACCTTTTCCATGGAGGTACTGGGCTCCCACCAATCACCTGGTACTGCTTGTAAGCAGATGTTGATCCAGCGCTGCGGTCCTTTTCAGCAGTTTTCACAGGGTTATCGTCATCATACCTATCAAACGCTTCCACAACTGTGTCAGCTCTCTGAAATCCTGTCAGAAGTTGCCTGAAGTATGCTACCTCTAATGCATCAAATGAATTGAATTGGTCCCTCGCCATCGGCACTGGCCCTATCGGGTAGCCGAGAATGGTGGCCATAGAAACATCATCTCTGCACCTCGCCAACGACAGGGCTCTTCGGAACACAATCTCTGGACTAATAGCTGCTGTTACAACGCCTCCATTGCCACACTTCAACTTGGTCTTTGTCGCCATGTCAGCAAATGTTATGAGGCCTGACTTGCTGATGGGGCGGTAGTAGCTGCACGTTTCACCTGATTCAAGTGCGCCATGCACACATCTCTCCAGCTTCTCCTCTCCAGAACCTATGATGTTGAGGAGCGAATTCTGCACATCCAATGTTGCATGAAGCCCCGTAGACAAGTTGGTGAGTGCATCTGGGTGAAATTCAGGCTCGAACGGATTGGTCACGTTGTTAACAGCATGTTTGGTCGGAGCTCTCATATGCTCGTCATCCCTCTTCAGTGTGGATGCCAGTACTTCTTTGTGATCCTTGTCTTCAGTACTTGTGGACAAACCACTCCTTTCTCGCATTGCTTAAGCATATTCACTCATGATGTGCCTCGTCAATGTCCACCTGATGAGTGCTGGTTTTTTCTTATCAGTCCGAATATACCACTGCTTCCCTTTGCATCTCTGATGACTGTATTCTCTGTGCCCATGTCGTTCGAGATCCCATTGAAATTATATTTTGAATCAAACTGTAGAATGCAGTGTCATAAGAACACTGTGTTGTAATTGTTGACGATGATGCCTTTACTTTAAGATTTGCTTTACTCAGGTAGGATGAAAGACATGGTGAGTGGCACACGGCATCCTTAGCTATCAAGTCCTCCTCCGATATTGTGCGTATCATTTCTTCGTCTCCTCTTTGACATGCTGCCTTCTTCAGGTTGGTTGCCCGTTCAAATGTTAAAATTTTGTGCAACTTTTTGTCTTTCCTGTGTGATTTCTTCGAACACACAATACAGACAGACCAATCTGTCGAACCAGTGCCTTTCTCGTTGCCACAGTAGGTATACGTGATAGTGATTGTTGAGAATCAGTGTCATTTGGTGTTTCTGGTTTGTGTGGATCAGCTCGTATTTATTATGCTTCGTTGACTGTGCAATTCCGACAAACATATGGCTTATATATATATGTATATATATATATATTGATATTCTAAAAATTATACTTTTCATCGTTTGACTTCAAAGCAATTGTTAGAACAATTTGTCTTAACATTTCCAGAATAGCACAATTTCGAAAATTCATCATTTGACGGTAATCTTGTTCAAACTTCGCTCCACCAGTTGACAGCTCCGTGCCATACCACGTTTTGACGAAGATACAATAAGGTTTCGAATGGTATATGAAGAAGCATTAATTATGCACGTTGGCAAATACATAAACAACCATTATAAACCTAGGCCTACAACGATTGTGGAATGGTGCAATTTTGAACAGTCATCATTTGGTAGTGACCTTGTTTGTCATTCACTACACACATAATGCTCCATTTAATAGCTCATTGTAACGGGAATACAGTAAGCTTCCCAACGGTATATGAAATGTACATCAGTAGGTAGGTAACGTAGCTCCACAGCCATTAAGATTTGGTAAAGCTTGTGGTCTGGCGCAATTTCTAACATTCATCAATTGACGGTGACCCTGTTTGAACACTGCTCCACAGAAACTGCTTCATCTCACAGCGCCATGTCACACAACATTTTGACGGAGAGAAATTGTCCTTTCACACAGTGTATGACTTCTCTGTAGTTGTGAAGTAGAAACACAGTCGGTGTGACTTTATGATGTTCGCGGCATTGTAAACTTTCGAATTTTCGTCATTTGATAGGTGACCTTGTTTGACCTTGTCGTCACTCTTATAAATCCTGGATACAGCATCATATCGTACACCGTCTTAAAGGTGAGACAATACGCGTTCCAAAAATATATGAAATGGCCATTTTTTATTTAAATAAAGTAGCTAGATAGCCATTGTAATATTAAGAGGTTTTCGGAAGCGCCCAATTTCTAAAATTGATCGTTTGATGGTGACCTTGTTTGACCTTAGATTCACGCTTACTGCACCACTTGGCAACTATAAGACAGGTCTTATGTTGGTTTGTCTGAATAGTTGCATTGGAAATTAGGTAATTACTTGTTAAACCTTGCCGTATCGGTCTCAAGAAAGATGTTAGAACTAAAACGGTAGGCCGTGAGCAGCAAAACAGGTTAAGAACCGCTGACCTATGCTATATAAAAGAAAGCCAATATCTTCGTCTATCCGGTATTAGCGGGCGTAGTAATTTGTAACAGGAAATCTGCTTTGTTGAACGTGGGGAAATGTACATAGAAGGGCATAGCAGTTAACTCAGCCTGATATGGCCTATTTTCAAGCAAGTTTGTTTTGATATTGTATGTTTTATTTATTTTTTAAACATGCTCCCATGATCGTATATTGAAATTGCGACCGTTGTAACGGGATTTCTAAACACAATTTGACGGAAGTGTACCTTCAACATAGTTGGTATAGTGTTATGAACATTATATTAATTAATGAAATGAAAAACTTGGAACATACATCATCCTTTTAAATCCCTTAAAGATGTGCGCCTAATGTATAGCGTACGCCGTGTTGGGAAATATTGAAGAAACAAGGCAATGGTTGTGCACATTTCCAAATACAAACCCACTTAGGAGGTGGGCCCTCATACGTTGAGTCAAGAGAACAGTGAAGAAACGTGAGGCTTGGTCAATATATCAATATTCTAAATCACTAACATTATTTGATTAATTGGGTGAATTTCGCATGGCATTTGGCATGGAATATTATTTACTTATTGTTTAACAGATGCAACAGATTATTTCGAATATAAAAATTGTACATAGAGCATTAACAAGTTCATGGTAAATAAGCATGCTATTACAGGGGCGACGGGTGACCTGACCAAGAGACCAAGCAATGTTGCTAGTAACGTTGGAGAAGCGGTTTCTTTCGCGTGCAGTGGAACGTATCTCCAATGGTTCGAATTCATAACATCCCGAGAGAACGCAGGGGAAATCACCTATGGTTCACAGAGTTCGCCTCAATTCTGGAATGCAACTAAGTACAGCGTGAACAATGTGCCAGAGGGAAACTTTGAATTGACCATCAAGTCTGTGCTTCTGTGGGACGGCGGCACGTACATGTGCAGCTACCGGCGAGATGCCAACGTGTTCGCAAGCGCCGAACTCATCGTGTTTGGTAAGCCACCTATTAATTTATCCATGACATCATATGTGTACAGTGGACCCTCACTAAAAGGTCACCCTCTGGGCAAAGGTGACCTGAATGGCGAGGTGACGTTATTAGCGATATTATTTTTCCAATGCTTTACTGTTACGGAAATTATTTGTGGGTACACCTGGTTGTTCTTAATTACGAAGTGGCCGTATTGCCGAAGTGACCGTAAAACGAGGTTCAATGGTACATAAGTCCGGTGTTTAGTTGTCTTCCGTAAGCAGACGCATGCGTCATTTCATTCGGATAACGAATTCCGTCAGAAAGCAAAATCCGTCATTAAACCTTTTTCCAATAAGCTACGAGTCGGGTACGATTTAAAAAACCCTGGACGAACGGTTGTCTACGATATTGCATTACTACTTTTTACATGGACGAGGACAAAGAAGATGCATATCCAAAGTACATATGAAAATGTACGATCTAGTTATTTTAAATAAATCCAATCGCTGGAAGCAACGTCAGTGGAAAGGCTTTATATATATATATATATATGGAAGAAAAAAAAATCCTTTACTAAGGCATTTGCTTCAGCACGAACTTGCAATCTGTGCCTCGCTATATCGTTTTTGTCAGTACAATATAGTTACACCCTTGCACGTAATGATGATCTGTTTTCTTGTTTTTTTTCAAATACTTGTTTAACGTAACCTCTCCAGAATAGAATGTTCTCGAATATTGTTCGAACGCTTCGCATAGTTTCATCGGGGAAATTATTTTTCTGATAGAAAACGTCAACAATTTCACAAAACATTCATGGTTGAACTGCACACCCGAAATATTGGGGATTCAGCGCCCACAAAAAAAACTGTTCCTCTGCCTGCGTGTGTTTGTGTGTGTGTGTGTGTGTGTGTGTGTATGTGTGTACGTGCGTGCGTGCGTGCGTGCGTGCGTGCGTCTGTGCGTGCTTGTGTTTTCTACATACAATACCAATTTATTACATAAATTATGCATACATCTTGACTATACATAAGAGAACTTTCATATTCTTAGACTAGTGTCGATATATTAGGGCACCAAAGCTTTTTGTCAGAGTGACACCCCGGCGCTTCCACTAATAAGGTCATGTGCACAGCCACACCCTTTCTGTTTTACTTGACGGCTCTTACTGGCAACACCTGATGTCAGGAGCTCTCAATAAAATTCTTGAAATTGTCATTTACACAGCTATGTATTATCTAAGTTGCTATTTTTCATGTTATGACATTATATAGAACAGTGTTCTACGTGTTTTGACCCTAATTGTTGTTTAATTTGGACTTTAAATGAGGTTCATATGAAATACTGTAAAATCACCCACTAGGACCACATTGTTTTTTCAACTGGTCTTTGTTGAACTACTAGGTATTTTTGTATTATTGGTACACTTATTCAATAATTTTGCCTCATGTTGGGGAAAACGTTTGGTGAGGAATAAATCAGAATTGTTTTTATGAAAATGTTTATTTTCTGTTTTGTTCTTATTGACGGATTATATGGGACTCTGTTCAACCATCTTTTCCCTTAGTTCGCTGTGTGCCCCTGAGGATCGTTGTCAGGACTTTGTTGATTTCACATCACTCGAATGGAATCAAGTTCCAAGCTCTGTCTTTTGTACAATCCAGCACGCCTCTTGGACGTGGGCGTACCAGGACTTACGGTCGAAAAACCAAACGATCTGTTACACCTACTGGCAGAGAGACCGTTCGACAAACTGGTAAATATCTCTCAGATATTCACTCTACAGGTGACACACTCTCTGAAAGAGAGATCAATCGACACACCGGTAAATTTCTCCTAATGCTATGCAGAGCATTGGCCTCTACAGGTGACACACTCTTTGGCAGAGAGACCAGTCGACATACCAGTCAATCTCTCCTAGTGCGTTGCAGACCATTGGTCACTATGGGTGAGGCTTCTCTGCGTCCATTGACCTTCCTGACGGTCACACTGTCACACTTCTTTAATCATTAGAACCTGGGATGGTCGGTCAGGGGACTGATAGCCTTTCTGATCAGGATCCTAATGAATGGCCCAATTTGTTTGGTCATTCTGGAGGGGCGTCTACAGTCCTCAAACCTGACATTATGCGACTCAACTAGAAAGTCGCAAATTTTGAGAAAACGTCCTCGTTAATCCGAAGAATTATTTTCACATCACGAACCAGAGGATGTCTCCCCTGGGTTGTCTATTACTGCAAAAGTCCATCAAATCGGTTCGCCTACAAGATCCTCCCGATTGTTCGACTAGGCTAAACAATCTTCTTCAGTTATACGTGATGTAGACTTCCGGGGATCTGAAAAAAATGTTACGGCACAGTTTGCCAACACAATTATTTAAGACTGATGGTCACGGTCACCAAATCGGCCGATTCATTGAAAGGTGATCTGTCTCTCGCCTCAGATGTCAAGATGTTGGAGGGTCTTTCATACAAGAACACTCCTAGATCCTTCAACAGGACCCCCTAAGAGACCTTCCACAGGTCAAATTCGTAAGGCAAAGAAACAAGTCTATCTCGACCGTGACCGCTTCCGCAACGAGACACCTCTTTCCGGTTGGGATTTCCAGCCAATCACTTCCACCAGTAGGAGGCAGGCTTGCCTTTTAATAAAAAAATATTGGCAGGATATCGGAACCGTTGGTTGGGTCCTCGAAACTATAAAGGAATTATACAAAATACCCTTCAAATAGTTTCCTCATTTGACACACGAGCCTATCCACATGCATGCCTAGGATCGGAAATACCATCAGTTCTGTCTCAAGCAATTCTGGAAATGTCGTTGAAAGGAGCAATAGAGTTGGTCCCTTGAACACCAGGCTTCTGTAGCCGGCTTTTCGTTGTTCCGAACGCAACAGGGGGCTGGAGACATGTTATAGACCTATCCAGTTTAAACAAGTTCGTTCTTTGCCCTTCATTTCAAATGAGAACTCCTCGTTCCATTTTATTTGCCCTACGACGGGTTCAGTGGATGACGTTTCTCGACATGAAAGACGTATATTTCTATGTATTGATGCATCTCCTTTACAGGCATTACCTTCGGTTCTGCCTCGTAGGCAAAGTCTGGCAGTTCAGGGCACTTTCTTCTGGACTATCGACCAACCAACGATTTTTTACCAAACATTTCAAGCCAGTTCTTTCGTTCGTATTCCCATCTCCGTGGGATACGTCTGCATGTGTACCTGGACGACTGGTTAGTCAACCCAGATTCTCCGAAGATGTCCCAGAGGGACATCGATTTTCTGTTGGAAATTTGCCAGTACTTAGGCCTGGTGGTACACAAAGCAAAGTCGGAATTGATTATGTTACATACGGTATTGTATATTGTAATGTTTGTCGATACAAAACAGGGCATTGCCCGACCATCACACAAGAGAATCACCAATTGACTAGGTCTTGCACGGTGTTTCTTGGAACACCAAACTCCCAAAGCAATAACGTGGGTGCAAGTTTTGGGACATCTAGTACCTTTACAGAAACTAGTTCCTTACGGCAGGCTGAGACTGAGACCTCTCCAACGGCAATTACAGGTCGCGTTGGAACCAAGTTCATCACAGCTTTCAGGTTCATATCCTTTTAAATCAAATTAATCCAATCCAATTAATGTTTTAGAATACGTAATGTGTATGCATGTATTATTTATTATTTATCTGCTGTTTTTATCGAATGGCTTATGGTTTTATGGTTTTATGTACATATTGCAGCCATGTCTGTTCTCACCCGAAACAAATTTATAAACTCCATAGTTGAGATAATAAAGCATTATCTTAACTTATCTTATATACTTTATTGTTATGTTTAATCGATATATACCATGTATTCTAACTAATTCACTCCAACTTGACAGATGTCACACAACGTTGTTTGTTATGAAAAATATATTTTGTAAATGTTATATGTAATTACAGAAGCATTATACTGTACCATATTAATGTGTATGTACATACTGTATATCAATCATATGCGCCAGTTACCTAATCCTACCTTAGCAGTTGCAGGTGACGTACATGATTATGAAACTGGTAACGCTGAATTCCGGATTATAGATCCTGATTGTAATTTACTTACAACATATAACATTGTAAATACTGAATATTATCTTGCGGGTGACATTAATGAAGCTACATCAAGAGTTATAATTATTTACTCTCTCGTGCAGTTAAATATCACAAGCTTGCCAAAGAACATTGGTAAACTGGGTGATTTCTTGTCGCTGATCGGTAACAAGTCATCGGTCTAAGTGAAATTTGGTTACCTAATGAAAACATTGAAGTGTACATTTTACTAAGCCTTCCAAGAGGTGAGGAAGTTCAACACTGCATAGATGCAATGTTCCAACAAGCATGTATACCCCTTATCAGCAAGCCTACTAGAATAACAGCAACAACTGGCACTGTCATAGATAATGTATACTGCAATGACTTAATTGATGCAAATTACCAATTGCAAGGAATAATTAATATATACTGATAACTCTAACCACTTACCAACATGTTTACTCATTAAACAGACTAATATCACAAAGGTAGATACGACAATAGAGACTAGAATATATTAACTTATGATACAGAATAATAAATATATTAAAATAGTAGCCGTTCTAAGAATAATAATCCAATAATAATTATTAGAAACAAGAAATAAAATGTAAGAATAAAACATAAAATAATAATGGGAATGTGAAGGTATGGTGCTGTTTACACGTTCTGTACTGTTGAAAATCCAGCACTGCTGCAATCCTCACGCACCCCAATCCCCCTAACAATTCCACTATTGTTCCACCACAGTGAAGTCGCGCAATGTCCTGACCAATGGGACAATTGTTCTGCAAAGTATGTATGTATGTGTGTGTGTGTGTATACATGTATGTATGTATGTATGCATGTATGTATGTATATATGTACGTATATGTGAATGCATGTACGTACATACGTACGTATGTAAGTAGTATTTAAGCCATAGCATTGACAGTAAACGTTACCACCTAAACAGTTTGTGTGATGTGTCACCTAAATGTAATTTCAGACTCCGATCCCACGTGTACCACCAACATCACGAACAATGCAGCAGTAGAAAGTGATTACGTAGCGTATAGCTGTGAGGTGAAGTACAAGGGAAATTTGGTTTCCTGTGATGGAGTGGAAGAACACATCTACAGTTCTGCAAGCCAACAATGAATCCAAGGGGAACGTATTGAAATACACATTTGTCATTCAGCTGATATCTGCAGATGATAAGATGGTTTACTCTTGTCGCACTTACTTCGATCAACCCCAGCCTGGCACATTTCTAAACAACTACGCAGACAACATACCAACCACAGTCAATCTGCTGAGCAGCTACACATCCCCTCAGATTACTGTTTATTGTGAGCATTGATTATTTTGTTTTGGGAATTAGGCAGTATTTGTATCACTTCATGGCTCTCCTTTTTACATTCATGATACTTTTGCGAAGCTCAGTAAGTTTACGTTCTTTCTATAATGTACTGACAATAGTATCAGAACATAGCCATGCTTCGGACGGGGACATGTGGTCAATTCTAAACGACTCCATATTATTCTGTTCTTGTACACAAGCATCGAAGTGCGTTCGAAGAGTCATGTTTTATTAAATGTTCGTAACAAACGTTCGAACAGTTGTTCCCAACGCTATATATATATATATATATATATATATATATATATATACCGGCATTGCGAATAATGCAAGCTACATAAATCGTCCAATATTAAGGCAACTGTTAGAATTGTTTAAAAAGAAAAAGTACAATTTTGAAACGAGACGAACTCCTCGTTTGATCGTGGATGAATCCTGAAAATTTGGCGCCTGCAATGCAACGTATCTACTTGTATAAGACGATACAGTACGGTAGTTTTAATTGGACGGGGAGGCTATTTGTACTGTTTGTTACGTACAGGAATTATATAAGAAAACATATGTAAAAATATACGTTTTATTCGAGCCAACTGACAGTTTCGTTTTGTGGATTGTAGGATGTAGTCCCCATGTGTTTTGAACTATCTCTGGAATTAAATGTTTTGATGCTTCTCAGATGGACCAAAATCGCTGACTGTGGATCCTGACCGACAATCTTATTCGCCTGGAGTTGTACTAATCATAACTGCATCATCCAGTAATCCTTCCACCAGGACTTACAGATGGGTGAATGCAAAGACAAATGACGTACTGGGAAGAGGTCCCACATTCATCATTCATGAACGTTTTCTCGGACATCAGCTATTCAAAGTTACCGCATGCACCACCGCGATCCCTATGACGCCTAGTAGGACCCTTTGCGAAGACCTTCAACTGAACTTCACCGTGGCAGAAAGTAAGCGTTGATTCGGTGTGATGGTCTAGTAGGAATACAAAAGTATATGGTTATTTCAGCATCATGTTTCCCAGAGAAGTAGAGATGGTGTTCGACTGAACAGGTCTGCCAGGGAGTAAAGTGAAAAGCGCTTTGAGTAGTCCCGAGGACTGGATACTGCGCTGTGCAAGAACTTACCTTTACCTTTATGTCATAAAATAAGGTTTTATTTGACAAGCATCTATTATATGTCTGGGCCAATTTTGAGGTGCCCATAGGGAGTTAGAAGAGAAATGTCTTCAAGACCAATTAACAAATTGGGTGGGCACAATCATTCTAACAAACATTTAATTTAGTATTATCTATGTATGTGTGTATGTATGTATGTATGTATGTATATACGTATGTACGTATGTACGTGTGTACGTATGTACGTATGTACGTATTGTGAGAGTATAGCAATGTAATGTGATTATTAATTCACGCATCTACGGTAGTTGCGGGGTCAGCGTGATTGCGGGTCACCACTTCCGCCTGCTGGGACTTACTCCGGACGCTTTCACCAGCTCTGAAAAAGAGATGGGATGTACACCTTCCGGAACTAGTATATGCATATAAGGCTACACCTCACAGTACTACTCACCTGAGTCCGTTCTACGTGCTTTTTGGACGCGATCCCAAGTTGCCCATCGACATTCTCCTGGGGCTACATAAGGAAACCGATGACAGTTGGGGAGCGTCACATGCCAAGGTATTAAGAGATGCCTAACGAAAGGCAGGGGAGAAGCTCGCGGAAAAGGCGAACTTACAGAAGGACAGATATAACGGCAACACGAAAGACGCCCTACTGAGGATCGGAGAACGTGTTCTAACACGGGCACATGCGTTCAGATGGCGTCACAAAATCGCGGATTACTGGAATCCTTGCGCTTACAAGGTTGT